>OY987311.1:13320860-13613360 GCA_963920655.1 Geranium rotundifolium | reverse complement strand
GGAATGCCCCAAAATTTTGAACCTCTTCCGTTGCAAACCACTCATGCCTTCTTTTAAATCATGTAAAGCTCAAGATCTGTAATCACTGCTTATTTAAAGTGAAAACATGACAACATGACAATGGATAATATATAACATGTATCTCAAATTTAAGGAACAGTTTCACCCACAAAACTATATCTTATATCAAGTTTATGAAAATAATCCAAAAGTAATTGTGTATCACACATGCAGAGCTTATTACACATGACTATACTCACCTGAAAGAGATGATACAAAAAGATAGATTAACCTGTAAGTGCCCATCTCTGATGCTGAGGGAGCTCGTAAAATCGAGGATGCAACCAGATTCCTCTAACATGGGAGCTGCTGCTGCTGCTGCTGCCAGGATCTTCTGTCTCGTTGAGAACGTATGCATTGGATCTATCTGCTCGTTGCACCATTTGTTCCACAGGTTGAAACTGAAACACCATTTTTATTTCTCATACCAAACGAGCCCATAATGTGCTTCTTGCAACTTTTGATACAATTCTCAGAGAACCCATATGGAATCCTCACCGTGTTGGGTCCAACTTGGTGTGGAGCTATCCTATGTACCTTAACCCTCTCTTGTCACGCGGGCAAAAGGAAACGCATCCACGTCCTTTGTCCAGAAACCAAAACTTCCCGTCTTTGCAGAACCGGTGCAAATGAGGCTGCCGAGTTGTTCGTTGGTGAATCCCAACACATGTTTGGTCCAATTGGGATTTCTTCGGGAAATCAAGAACAGCTCGAGCCCTGAGGCCTTGTTTCGGTTAGGGAGACAGACAATGCAGTCATCTGAAGTTGGAGGGGAGGAAAACACTGCTACATGATCAGGCAGCTGAGAGAGCTTGAGCAGGAGCGGAGGAAGGTCTATCCTGCTGCGAGAGAACAGGCAGAAGAAGAAAACCAAGTCTTCCTTGGCTAGGAGGAGCCAGCCTTGGGCTGAGGCAATGCAAGTAGCTCCCACCAGTTCGGGGATAGTTATGTAGTGTTTGTCATTTTTGGCATCGAGCAGGAGGCACCGAGACTTGACAATGCCATCCCCATGGATGAGTAGCCAAGGATCGCGGCCAGGTGAGGACTCTGCCCGAGCTGTTGCCAGGGAAGCAATAGCAGCAGCGCGCCAGGACTTGCAGACACCGCGGAAGCTGAGAAGATCCACAAGGCCTAAATCCTCGACAATTGATGGCAAGAGCTCAGGGGGAAGATCGGCCCATGGCCTTATAGAAGGGTCACGAGTCGTAGTCATGAATCTTTTCGGCATTGTCAGTATAAAGCAGCTACATAAAGTACATAAGAGACACACAAACCATTCAGGAACACTAAAAGAGAAAGAAGAACACAAAAACCCTAATATTGCATTTCAATCCTCAACCAGAGGAACAAGAAAATATTAGTTGTATTTATCCGATGTGGGATCAAAACTTACAATGTGAAAACCTAACAGTGCAAACTCAAGGTCTCCCAAAATCATACAGTGTCATAAGGTATCCACTAGAACCCCCAATAATCAGTAAACATTGAGAAAAAGAAGCAGAACCCACAAATCTATGTATGTCAAAAGAAAGATGAGCAAATCAAAACAATCAAAGAGGATTTTGATGACAGAAGAAATAAAATGCATGAGAAATAGAATGAATACCAGACACTGTGAAGATGAAGATGAAGCAGCAACTTCCACCAAAACCCCTTCTTCTTTTCTAAGGCAACATTACCACACGAAAGAGAAGATGGAAAGACGAGTTTAAGAAGAGCACTAACACTAATGAAATTCATTGTTCTGGATCTATCCCATAAAGAGGGAAAAAGAAGAACTGTATATGGAAGGTATCAGTTGTTAATAAACTCAAATATATCCATTAATACACACTGTGAGAGCATTTGTTCTCGAGATGCCCTGATAAAAACACCAGACTAGTAGGGAATTTTTAAAACACTGATATGAATACGAGAAATTGATGTTCTCCAAAACTTACTCGAAATGAAATTTAAAAGTACATCTTTATTTAAATCATATATTTATTGGGGATCGTTCAGGTACAAACCACCGCTGTGGTGCAAATTACAAATTTTAGAAAGTAGTTTATACTTTGTTGAAACATATTTCACGCTTTGTTGAAACATATTGAACAAAGCAAATGAAAAATGTTCAAATTGTTGTGAGCCACCCACGTGTATGGCCACAACCATATCTTATTCACCAAGCAAATGGTTGAGTCCATGGACTAAGCTCTATAAATAGAGCTTGCTACTCTCAATATCCATAGAGTAAAAATTGAGAAAGATACTTCTTGAATAGAGAGTGAATAAAAAGTTTGGAAATGTTGCTCCGTTGCTCTTCATGTTCATGTTGTTGCTCTCTCATTCCTTTAGTTTTATTTTGCTCTCAATCTTGATTTACAACACGTTATCAGCACGAGACTCTACCAAACTGATTTTTATTTTATATTACAAGGTTTGTTATTTTACGTATATTTATTTCGTACCAAACTTGTTTCGCTTCTGTCTTTAATGATCCGATGATTTTGCTACGAAATAGCAAAGAGGTGAAGAAGCAAATAACAAAAGTACCGTTGTTTTAATCGAATTTTTGTATCGTGATATATATTCGTGAACCTGAAGTTCGTATAGAATTCAACAAACGAGATCTCTGGACAGTTGATTGTGTTATACACATTTAAGTTAATATGTCTTTATGCCAGAAGCCAAAAGACGAGATTGATGCATCTCGGGACCAAGAGTTCCCAATAAAGGCCCGAAACCTGAAGTTTATATTTATTTATATTTGTCGTTTATATTATATGTTATTATTATTTATTATTGTTATTTAAACCCCGTGAGTTAACCTACGGTAGGTTATACCTCCATCGGTGCTCAAAGTGTGGTACTGTATTTATTTATACATGTCATTTATATTATTTTATTTATATACACTATGTATCTTATTGAATTATCGTGGTATGTATTAGACAGAACCCGAAGTTCTAATTGAATGTATAACTATTCAAAGATACATGATCATAAGTCATATGAATACAGAACACGATATTCTGATTTAATTATTAAAATATGTTTGACCAGAAGTTCATATAGTCTCGAAACACACAGAACTCGAAGTTCTGACTCAATGCACATTTATTGAAACATATGACTCGAAATTCATATAGTATACGAAATCTGCAGTTCTGATTCAGTATACATTCATGAAAATTTCCATAACCCGAAGTTCATGAAATATACAGAATTTAAAGTTATGATATTCTGATTAAAAATATATATCGATGTATTATATCACGTGATACCAATATTCGAAAATTTATTACAACCGGAAGTTCTAAACACAATCAAATTAGTCGTCAAATGTGAAATATTGAGCTTGATGAAATTTATTTTGAACCCGAAGTCCTAAACATTTCGTGCAAGATAGATAAAAATACAAGTTTTTAATGTAGATCCTAGAAGTGATAATTCTCATGTCTAACCTTGGTAAATTCGCTGAAATTGATATCATATTGAGACCTCAAATGATATGGTGAAAAGCGCGCGATGAATAGTTCTATAACTTAACGAACCTGAAGTTCATTATCTCAAATATTTGTGATTTTTCATAATTGTCTTGGATCAACGATGATGTGTAGAATTATTCAAAATTCATGTGGACATTCATTGAAAATCCAGAAGATATTAATGTTCAATAAAATTATTTGTACCGCTTTGTTCACAAGAAAATTCTATGGTCCAACCCTCTCAAACCAAGGTTAGTATTGAATTTCTATATTTTTTTCAAATAACTCAGAGAAATATATGTGACTTTATTTGTTTACAGTAATGTTGACGCATCCCGAAGATGGTCACATATTTGTTTAATTCCAACTCATAATATTGCATTTTGCAAAACTGTTGGCATACATTACCCAGTTAAGAGCACATTTCTCTTATCACAATCTATTCGTCTCGATAATATTTTGCATATCATCAATATTCTCATATACAATTTGATATATCTCATTTACTTATTAGTTGTGCCATATATGTGCCAGTAGCACTCTCTCGATGCACAAAAATGAGATCTCAACATAAATTGAGGATGGTTTTTGTTACATCATCTATTGTCATGCATTTTGAACACTTGAAGTGTGTATAATTTACTGCACAATTTATATATTGTTATGAAACAACATTTCTACCTTTATGTGAAGAGAAAGAGCCTCCTGAAATTAGGCGTGAACTTTCATGGAAAGTAAATACGTCTCATCTAGATTCACACACATTACAATATGAGAAAAAAAGTGTAGTAGATAAGTTTGCAAAATGTCGCAAACCAAATGCCTGAAGCATTTGTAGAAAACGCATGATAATCAATGAAGAATTGCTCCTTTCATATATTTGATCATTTTAGCAGTCTCTAAAGGACTGGATATGAATGTGAAGGACATTGTCACTGCCTATTTATATGGGATTCCCTGAAAAAGTTAAATTGCCTGAAGCATTGGTGAAACAGACATGTGAGGATTTAATTAAATGATGATAATGCAAATAAATCATTTAATTTCTTTAGTATGCGCTAAAAGTGTAGAAGGCGGATAGAAAATAGTTCTAGAAGAACTACTGATTCAAAGAAAAAATTATTGATTCCTAAAGAACAATTGGATTTCAAAGAACCATCAATTCCTAAAAGGTCATCGGTTCCAGCAGAACATTTGGTTCTTGTCGAACAACCGGTTCTTGTAGAATAATTGGTTCCCGTAGAACACCAAATATTTGACCGCATAAATCAAACACCATAAAATGTTCAACAGTCAAATACAAAATGGTTATTCACGAGTAAACAATCTGAAAGATCGATCGATATAATGTAAGGCTTGCAGCCTAAGATATATCTCAACAGCATGAAGTCGATTTGATAATACACTTTTATCTGTAATTATTGTGAGCATTTCAGATACTTATTAGTTTAAAAGTTCCCGAAGAACTAGATATGTATCTGATGAATGTATTCGATATTTACTTATACGGTACACTTATATGAGACTCTCGGAAGGAGTTATATTGTCGGAAGGGTTAGTTTAAAAGGTAATAATATATTGTATGTTGATATGAACTCAACTGAGACTCCTGAAGAGATCCCGAATAAATGCAGAATATTGAAAATGAAAATTTTGATGTAAAAGTCTAGGGAAAATAACCTTTCTCCTAGAAAAAGTTCGTAATTGCTGTAATGAGACAGCATGATCCTGACGCTCTACATAACAGAATTTAGTTGCAACCTCCTCCAATTATTTGAAATCATGGACTACATGAGCCAGCTACGATGCAACTTGTATAAGGGTACATCAAAAGAAATAGATTCGAGAACGGATCGTTAAAAGTGATTTATACTAGAAACTCCAGAAGAGTTACGATATCGATATCAAGAAAGTACTTTATAAATGAAAATCCTGCAGATTTATTCACTAAAATTCGACATCTACTGAGAACATCATGCAAGACATCAACTCGACCATACAAGCAAATCAAAGTAACCTTTGTCAGCTATCAGGAGGAGCATCGATCAAGAGGAGCAACGATCAGGGGGAGCATCGATCAGGGGGAGCATCGATCAGGAGTACAAATCATAAAGTTGAACACACTTTGGACACGAGGCAGCATTATGCACATCCAACATCACTATAATTACTTTTTTACTCGTTTTTTTATCCCATTGGATTTTTCCTTGTAAAGTTAAATGTAATTATTTTTAAATAGGTGGTGTCCAAGGAGGAGTGTTGTGAGCCACCCACGTGTATGGCCACCACCATATCTTACTCACCAAGCAAATGGTTGAGTCGGTGGATTAAGCTCTATAAATAGAGCTTGCTACTCTCAATATCCATAGAGAAAATTGAGAGAGATACTACTTGAACAGAGAGTGAACAAAAAGTTTGGAAATATTGCTCCGTTGCTCTTCATGTTCATGTTGTTGCTCTCTCATTCCTTTAGTTTTATTTTACCCTGAATCTTGATTTACAACACAAATGAACAAGTTTCCAACATAGGAAACTAGCTAGTTTACACTTTGTTGGAAAATTACTCAAAATATATATCTCTGCCACACTACGCGCCTTGATCGAGTGTATTGGACATCAGTCAGACGTAGAGATTTTTCCATCTCTTGGTGCAAAACATCACTAATATTTTTTTGTTATTTGAAGAGATAATTTAGACATTTCACATATATATATAACGTATGTCATTAATGGTGACGGACATTTTGACGTATACGGTAATAACAATATTTATAAAAAAAAGTAAATTGTATTAACATATATTTTCCCTTGTTATATTTGCACATCATATATAGGTTTTAAACCTTTCTTGCTGAGATGTACATACAAAACAGAGAACTTCTTAATCTTAACCAAAACTAAAGGTATTATTTGACTAGTCTATGAACTGATTAGCTTTTGTCTTCATTTTGAGCTTGATTTATAAACCGATTTTGGCCTATCGAATTTATTTTCAAACTAATAACACATTTGTATTTCATGCGATGTTAAATTGTAAACTATAGTTAAAAGCACATTCAAAATAAAAAATTATACAATCCAAACTAAACATTGAGTTTGCAAATCTTAATTAAAAAATAATAATAATAACCGAACATTATGCTTTAGATAACTTTGATTTTTTCAATTTAATTGTAGTTTTAATTTGCAAGAATAGTTTTTTTTTTAAATATAACAAAAACCGAACTATTGTTCATGAATCTCAATTTTTCGGGTGCAGTTAAGCTCGAATCTCGGTTTGAGACTGGTTCCATTCAAAATGAACACTCATGATGGAGTGAGCCGGCCTCTGAGAAATAATCAAACTAGTTGAGAATTTTTAGAATGCTGGTCTCTTCTGCCTCTCATACCCCAACTTTTCCTTAAATCCCATAATTACATGTGACACTCTGGAGGCATGTTTTTTTAGATCAAACACATCTCATAGTCATACAATATTGTTTCAGAAATGGCATAATTGATTATTTACATTGAAGACGTGACATATTACAAAAACATAACTTAAGGAACAGTTAACCAACAAAACATGTAGTTTTATCAAGTTTGTTATATGCAGAAGCTTTTAACACGTAATCATCTTAGTGAACAAAAGGGCATTTGGTCTAGCAGTATGGTTTTTGCTTTGGGTGCGAGAGGCCTCGAGTTCATTTCGACAAGAAAGACAATAATTATATACTCATTAGATCTCACACTTAGGCGCTCTGTCGCTGCACAACCTCGAAAACAGGCCAAGTTGCTTAGGGTGTGAATATCGGTCTCCCAAAATAGTACCCTCGCGACTGGCCTAAAGCAGCAGAGACTTGGACGCTCTATGTTGCGGCTGGCAATAGTTGAGAAGTTCTAAAAAATGACTCAAGGAGAAGGAGCTCTATTTGTAACCTCAATTAGCCAGGCGGCGCTACATGCTAAATTTAAGCATATCAATAAACAGATGAAAAGAAACTTACAAACTCATCTCGTGTTTATGTTCCTGTCACATTTACTGTGAAAACCCATCTCTTGTCTCTGTTCTCTCAACTCTTACAATATATAAAAACCTAAATCTGACATGTGTTTTAGACCAAACGCATCTCACATAATGTTGTGTCAAAAATGGCACATTGAATATACAAATTGAAGACATGACTGGTTCCAACAGAATCCCATGTTGTTGCAGATGGTCTTTTTCATGCACATGTCAATGACTAGAACATGTGTTTGAAATTTAAGCAATAATTCAACCCACAAAAACTGTAATTTCATCAAGTTTTTAAAAACAAATGTATATATATGCATAGCTACTGTAAATACACTTGCCATGACTATACTAACCTGAAAGTGTTCAGCTCTGATGTTCAGGGAGCTCGTAAAATCGAGGATGCAACCAGATTTCTCTATGACGGGCAATGCTGCTATAGGGATGTGCTGTCTCGTTTCAAATGTATTCAGAGAATATAAAAACTTAGTTCTGTCGTTGTTCCACAGGTTGAGACTGAAAGTCTGAAACATCATCATTCCCACTACAGCCAAACTAATGCACAATGTTCTTCTTGCAACGTTCGAGCCCCGACTCCTTGGAAGATTCATGATTCATTTTTGGCATAAGCAGCTGCAAAAATTTTATACACACAAACCATTCAGGAATTGTAAAAGAGAAGAGCACACACTTCACTATTGCACTATGCACATATATATAAACCATTATGGAGTTATGGTCTTCCAAAATAGAATAGTTCATCACTTATGGTTTCAATTGACATATAATCTTCAGTATATAGATTTGTTCAGCACCAACATAAACATATTCTCGAGCTCAGAACCAGCGAGCAAAAGGAAAACAATAACCAAAAGAAGAAACCAGACTGATCAACAATCACTTAGAGGATAATTGAGTGTAGAAGATTTGGTGCAAACACAAAGAACAAAAGAAAGAGTAAACAGAGGATTTCATTAGATAGAGACTCACCTTCTTGTGCAAGTAATCAGGAGAGGTTTTCGTAAGACAACCCATTCGCTGTCTGTTGATAGTATTTGATCTGTGGGATGTGCTTGACCTTTGGACGGTCCACAGCTCCTTCTCCTCGTATGAGATCCACGAGTTCTTCAGAAACCTGACGCAGTCGCAGTTCTTCAAGTTTTTTGAGTTATTCAATACCACGAGGAAGTGTTCTCAGCTCCATCAAATCAGCAAGTCGCAAGAAACGGAGATCAGACATCACTCCTTCCCCAATAAATATCTCTGTCAGTCGAGAGAAATTCTGCAGATACAATCGTCTGAGATTAACAAAACCGCCAAGGAAATATAACGATTCCCCTGCATAGGCGTTGATAAGCACTAGCTCTGCCAAACAAGGAAGTGACCCAATGTGAGGGAGTGGATCGTCCGTTAGTCTAGACCAATGCAAAGACAAGGAGGTGAGGCTCTGCAGCGAGGGAAACCAATGTGGCACCTTCATCAGTTTTCCACCTAAATTAAGAGATCTGAGGAAGGGAGGAAAATGCATCTATGTCAAGAAACATCTCTTCATCTGCTGCCATCAAAGTTAGCTGGTGAAGCAACCTTAGTTTCTGGACTGAAACACATAAGATCATCCCGTCTTCTTCTCTCACATTCGTGAACCCGAGCTTCCTGAGTGGCACCATGCGGCCTACATGCTTTATGACGTCACCTCTTGCTTCGGTGCAATCCATAACTTGCAACTTCTTAAGTTTACAAATGTTGGACGGCGCTTGCATGCCATCTAAAAATCTGAAATTGCTATACTTTCTGGTGGTACGGTACATGAGTAAGGTTTTCAACTTCTTACACTTTGTTATTCCACTTGGAAGCTTCTCGATTTGAGTCCCCACGATGTCCAGAGTTTCAAGGTTATGCGCGTTTCCTATGGATTTTGAGAGCTTCTTGATTGGAGTATTCCTCAAGTTCAAGTACCTTAAGTTGAACAGATATGGCAGCTCGCGTGGTACTTTAACAATCTGCATATTCATCAAATCCAACACTCTCAACAATTTTAACCCAGATGGTAATACATCTAAGAAAGATTGATCGTAGTCATGACGTACGACTGTAGGATTTGAGATCATCATCACATGTTTGAACAGAAAGCCTTCGATTTTCATGGTGTGAGAGTGTCTGCTTCCCATCGTACCCTTACTTTCTGAAATTGATGAAGCAAGTTCACTCATGAGGTCGTGCATCTTACACTCTTTTGGCCTTCCATCTCTATTCTTATCAACAACTTGAAGCATGCTTCTAGAAATGAGTTCGAAAAGATAGTTTTCTGCTACCTCCTCAAGCCTAACCCGATTAACTTGTTCTACAAATCCTTCTGCCAGCCACAGTCTGATAAGATGCGTTCTCTTAATGCAATAATCTTCTGGGAAAATGGAGCAATACAAGAAACAATGTGTTAACTGATATGACAAATCATTGAAACTAAGAAACAAAATTCTCTTCTTCTAGTATTGGATTGTTGTTTAGCTGCCACGTCAAGTTGTCAAGAACCCTGCTCCACTCTTCTTTTGATCTTTTGGAAGCCATCAAACCCCCCAAAGCCACAATTGCAAGAGGTAGGCCCTTGCATCGCCCAACAAGTTCATGAGCTACATGTTCGATCTCTAACGGGCAAGACTTGTCATCACGGGTTGAAAATGCTTTCATGCTGAAAAGTGTCCAAGATGACGAGAACGGCTTGGACCTCCAAAAGAAAAGGAAGTGATTGCTTCATTTCGAGTTGTAATTATGATCCGACTCCCAAGATGTGAGTTTTGAAACACCACTGTCATTTCCATCAAATATTATCGAGGACTACAAGATACCTTCTGGTCTTCAAGTAGTTCACAAGTAGGTATAACAAATCCATGTAGGCCATAGAATTCAAGTCCAGAGGAGTTTCTTCAGGTGTTGAGCCGTAGAACTCCTTAATCAACATTTTGAGTAAATCATCTATTACGTATGTTTGGGAGACGGTAATCCACGCGTAACACCCAAAATATCGCTTTAAAGTCTCGTTGTTGTAGGTGTTGGCGGCAAGTGTGCTCTAGTGAACTTTCCTCCAACTTGTTGGCCGTTAACGTTATAAGTGAACTCGTCTATGATGTTTTCCACTTCATATGCAACGCACCTCACTTGTGCCACCCACGTCTTCTCGCCTTCTGTCAACCCATTCCTTTTCTCTGAATCCTTCAGAAATGATCCCATGGCTTCCAACTCCTGCTTGATTAGATCTATTTCTTAGCAGACTCCTCCCAACAAGGAAGCTTCGTTTTCTAAAGCCAATACCACTCTTCCAAGGATGAGGTCCATTGAAACTGAAGCCACCTATACAAATTCATGACAAATCGTCACTGATATGATAATATATATCAAAAACAGCATAGATGATGATCGCATATTTTTAGTTCATTACCAAAGAAATTCACATGAGGTGAGAAATAACGACAAAGAAACTCAAATGCCTTTGCTAGAGAAAATTAAAGATAATATATTTAGCAGGTCCTGCTCGGATTCGTACTCATGTCAACAAGGTATTAGCTCCGATGCTAAATTAGAAGACCAACCCAACTAAAAGTTTATCGGATTCGTACTCATGTCAACAAAGTATTAGCTGTGATGCTATATTAGAAGACCAACTGTTGAGGGGTCAATCGACCTCACTTTTGACATCGATAAACCCCTCATTTCGATACTTATTTGCCTCGTAGTGGCCGTAGAGGGCCAATTAGGAGTATTTTACGCTCTTGGTATGTTTCAAAGAATATATGCAAGAAAGGGCAAGAAGAAGGTTACGGTACGAGACTCAAGATAGCGTGACTTGGAGAGCAAGAAAGCAAAGGGAAGAAAGGGAAAAATGCACTAGGCACGATCGTGCCCCCCGAAGCACGATCGTGACTAGTGAAGGGCACGATCGTGACCTCCCCAGGCACGATCGTGACCCGTAGAATATTTCTACTTATTCTTTTCCCAAACTTACAGTTCACTCCTCCGATTTCAGTCACGGAGGAGCCACGATCGCCACCAGGAGAGAGGCACGATCGTGACTCCACAGTCACGATCGTGACTCAATTCAAACCAACCACGATCGTGACGCCCAAAACGGAGACCATGTCGTTGACTCGAGGAGGAATGGTCCCCCCCAGCGAAGCCACGATCGTGACTCCCATGGGGACGATCGTGACCCTCTCTGAGTCACGATCGTGCCCCCCATAGTCACGATCGTGACCAGGCACATTTCAGACAATATAAAATGCCTTTTTCCCTAGGGATTGAGGACACCTTTTCACCTACCTACCTTGGAGCCTCCATCAGCCACTATTCTCCAGAGCAGTCACTTCACAAGGGAACATTCTTGGTGTGATTCTACTTGCTTGATTCATCATTGGGAAGAAGAAGAAATGATAGTCTCCATTAGAAGTCCACCATTGGAAGCAAGAAATCTTTGGAGGAGGCTTTTTCAGCACCATTCCACCAAGAAGAGTCCATTTTGGGAAGGATTGCTTCATCCATCCGTCACCAACTCAAGAGCATTTTTAAACTCTTCTTCTTTTATTGTTTTATAACATGTTTTGTCTTAGTTTCTCATTGTGTATGATGATTTTGGACTTGAGCACCATGGTTGAGGGCTAAACCCCTTAGCCATGGGTGCTAGACATTGTAATTTGTGGATGAATGACATTTGATGAATGAGTTTTAGGATGACATGAGATGTGTGTGAGTGTTCTTATTTTCATTCATGCTTGCTAGTTAGGCCTATTAGAATGTATGCTAGAGTTTACGATCTTAGTCGACATTAAGTGTGAGGAGCTCAAAATCGGGTTTTGACACCCCGGCGTAACACTTAGCCTAACTTAGTATGCGTGTTTAGGGGCTAGGCCGATCCCGAGAGGGAAGGATAGGCCCGGACCTAGGAACTACCGAGGGTTGGAGGCTCGAGGCCGAGTCTTGACACCTCGAATCAACCCTTAGCCTAAGATTGTCGAGCGAATGCGGTTCCGAGTTAGTTCGATACCCGAGAGGGCAAGAGTTGACTTGGAATTAGGCCAATCTCAATGCCGAGAGGCGAGGTTGGTAATTATGACATAGGTTCATTTCCTAATCACCGTTGTGTTGAATGATTGTGTTGTGTGTTTGCCTCAATTTAATACTTGTATCGTGATTAGCACCGCGTACAATGCATGTGTAGGCGATTAAGTCGAGCTCGACAGAGACGGATAGTCGTGGACCTAGGTATCACAAAGTGTTAGGGGTTCGAAGCCGTGCCTAGATGCCCCGGATTAGCACTTATCCTAATATTTTCGGACAAATGCGGTCCCAGGATTGATACGAACTCGAGAGAGCAAGTGTCATTCCGGGATTAGGCCGTTTTCAATGCTGAGAGGCGAGAACGGTATCCAAGAGATAGGTTAAACATAGACATCAACCAATTGAACTAGTGTTTCGATATCGTGAGTCAAGACCATGCATGTTTAGCACCTTCGGTGCTCGAATCCTTGACTTCTAACCAACCTTCTACCATCCGCCTCCCCTATTTACCTTTCTTGCTTATAGAATAGCGTAGTTAATATTGGATTAGTTGTAGTTTAAATTTCTCTTCTTGTGCAATTTATTTTATCGAGTCGTGTCGGGAAAGAGAGCACGGAATGTCCAATTGAGAGACCCCATTTTGGTCCCTGTGAATTCGACCCGGATTTAGGCCGGAATATAAATGTACTTGTTCGACCGCGTGTTGTTGCGCGTGTGGGGAAAGACGCGAGGCGAAGAGCACCCGCTCTAGAAGGGTGCGCCGCGCGAGCCACTTTTTAACCCCAACACCAACCCACTAAAAGTTTATCGCTAATAGTTTTATAATCTAACAATTACTCCAACCTAAAAGGTGAAGCACAGACCGTACATCAAGAGCTCAATTAATCAACTTAAGCACTTCAATAATTTCCAAAACACAGCATTTTCAAGTCTTTTTGGAATTATAATCTAAAAAACATGAATCTCATGAAATGTGAGTTCAAGGCTTTAGTAATTCAGCAGCTCCTTACAAAATCCTAATGAGTTATCACTGAAAACTAAATTATTTCTATTCAATATCTGCCAATATGGTCAATGCCAAGTAATTCAAAAATCGAATAGGAGCAATAGAGAAGATAATGATCACTTACTAAAACGAGCGAAGGTAGAGATCTGATTCAACTTTCAAGTCGTGGAGAATTTGCCTCTGAATGTGCAATCTTGCTCTGGTCACAGCCTCACAGGTTTGAGTTTTTCTTAAAGACTCGTTGTCTTTGATCCAAGTTTTCTAAAGTGGTTGACATGCTCTGATCACAGGTTTGATCCAATTTGATTTTGGTTTTTTAAACCAAGGGCATTTTAGACATTTTAGAAAAGAAGTTTATAGTTAAGGTATGAAAGTGTCATTTCGCCATAGTTAGGTGTAACAAACTGTCATTATCCCTATTATTTATGCAGAGCTACTGTAAGAACCATGAAACTTGACATGACTATACTAACCTGAAAGTGTCCAGCTCTGATGCTGAGGAAGCTAGTAAAATCAAGGATGCAACCTGATTGTTTTAAGACGTTAAAAATATATGCATAGGATCTATTTCAAAGGTTGAAACTGAAACACCATTTTTATTCCCCAAACGAGCAAACCAATCCATAATGTGCTTCTTGCAACTTTTAATACGGCTCTTAGAGTAGTATCCAAATGGACACCTCAGCGGATAGAGTTGAGCTAGGTATGGAGATACCCTCATGTACCTTAACCCTCTCTTGTCTAGCGGGCAAAAGGAAACACATCCACTTCCTTTGTCCAGAAACCAAAACTTCCCGTCTTTGCAGAACGCAGCGCAGTTGAGGCTGCCAAGATCTTCATTGGTGAATCCCAGCACGTGTTTGGTCCAATTGGAATTTGTTCAGGAAAACAAGAACATCTCAAGCCCTGAGGCCTTGTTTCGATTAGGGACACAGACAATGCAGTCGTCTGATGTTGGAGGGGACGAAAATGCTGCTACATGATCAGACAGTTGAGAAGGCTTCAGCAGGAGCGGAGGGAGGTCTATCCTGCTGCGAGAGAACGGGCAGAAGAAGAAGATCGCCCTTGGCTAGGAGGAGCCACCCTTGGTTTGAGGCAATGCAAGTTGCTCCCTCCATCTCCAGGATACTTATATAGTGTTTTCCTCTTTTGGCATTGAGTAGGAGGCACCGAGTCTAGTCAATGCCATCCCCATGGACAAGTAACCAAGGTTTTCTGACAGGTGAGGACTCGACCCGAGCTATTGTCAGAGAACCTTCAGCACGCTTGGAGACACCGCGAAAGCGAAAGCTAAGAAGGTCAAAGAAGCCTAAAACGTCAACAATTGATAGCAAGAGCTCCGGAGGAAGATCCCCACAAGGCGTTATTGTCGAGTCACAAGTCGCAATCACGACTCTTTCTGGCTTTGTCAGTTTGAAGCAGCTGCAAAAGTATAAAGACAAATAAACCATTTTTTAGATCCTAACCACCCTACTAACAGCTAGCATTTTTTAGAACACGGACTAAAACCAGCACAAACCCCAAACATTACATTTAAATCATGAATCAAAGGAGCAACAAAACATAAACAAAATGTTCAATTTCCACAGAAATCAAAAGATTACTCTCACATCAACCCATGTCTCCCCAAACCAATAAAATTATATTTAAGCACTAAAACCACCAAATGAATGAAACAAGCATCAATCAGTAAACATTGAGAAAAGGAAGCAAAACCCACATATCTATATATCACCAGCAAGATGAGCAAATCAAAACAATCAAAGAGAAGGTGAAATGGTTTTGTTGACAGAAGAAATAAAATGAATACCAGGCTGTGTGAAGACGAAGCAGCAACTTCCACCAAAACCCCATTTTTATTCTTTCGAGGCAACATTATGATATAAGAGAAGGTAAAAAGACAGAGTGGAGGTTTGAGAAGAGCTCCAACACTACTCAAATTCACTATTCAGTGCGAATTGTGAGACCGTACGGATGGTACCAATTGTTAATAAACTCTAACTAGATAAAATTGAAAATCATGTCACATGGGGGGACACATGGAGAGGGCATTTGGTCCAGTGGTGTTTTGATTGTTTTCAATCTCATTTTTATTTTCAATTTCGACTTTATACGAGGGACACAATCAATTACAAACAGCTGTAAAATGTCTAAACGTCTAAAACGCAACTCTCCATCCTTTCTCGTCAAGCTGTTTGAGCATGTTGGTCATTTTAATAAGATGTGAACTAAAACGTTTGGTGTTGGTTTGTAGAACATCATTTTTAGTGTAGCTGGTATGTCACTTTGTAGAACCATATATATTATTTTGTAAGATGTTTTGTATAGATTCATTATGTTAGTGTGTATAATATGGAAGATTTTTGGTATTTATTTCGTCAAACAATTTGTTGTAGAATATTATACTTTATTGTATAGCACGTTATATGTTGTTATGTAGAACATGATATCATTATGTTCGAAATTTTGTGTCATGCACTTACCTTTTCATCTTTCCCAATGTAGAAAAACTGGTACAAGATGTAGAACATCATGTGAACCGGTGTATAACCACATGCTAGATGTCATGCTGGTCTAAAATACACTTGAACAATTAAAACAACTCGGTTCTCGTTCTCTCCAGTAACTTCATTACTGCAAAACGAACCACCAAACAACGAAATTACGTTCTACGAATCTCAAATCAAATAAAAAAAACCCAAATCACATTATGTGAATCTCAAATCAAACAAAAAAATCCAAATCACATTCTGTGAATCTCAAATCAAACAGAAACACTATTGAAAATCGAGAAGAAACCATGTAACATTAATCCCACTATTAAAAATATAAAACAATAATTACTTGCTGAAATCGATGAATGAATCGAGCTCAACTCTCCTCCGCAAGTAATATCCCTCTACACCCAGGTTCGATTGGAACAAGTTTTAAATTTGACATCGCGATTTGGCAACGAAGAGTTGTGAATATAATATACCAATCAATTAGTTTAACTAGCGAAACAACGCTTCTACCCTTATTGTTGCGCATGTGCGCGTTAAATTGCTGAAGTGCAACGTCCACGCCACGTGTCGTCAGAACCTGCTGCGCAAAAATATGAAGGGTTGTATGAGCATTTTGAACGTTTGGACACTTTCATTTGATTTGTAGCTGATTTCTCTTCAACATCAAACTAGTCTAGAATCTCTTAAACCCTGAAATAATGATTTTTTATCCTCCAAAAAATATTTATATTTAGATCATATTTAATTGAATAATTTCATTAAGATATTATTTTAATATATGTATGACTAGCATAATTCGGCCCTGACCAAAGATTTGAATCTCTGCCGCTATTATTGGCTATCCGTCTGAATTAGGGTTGTAGACGAGACGAGCTTTGAACGAGCCGCTCAAGCTCGACTCATTAAATATTTGGTTTGAGCTCGTTAGTATCGAGCCCGAGTCGAATTCGAGCTCAAGATTTGGCTTGTTTAATAAACGAGCTGAGCTCGAGCCTAACCTTTTATGGCTCGATAGGTTTACGAGCTGTCTCGTTTAATATTTATTGAATTATATATTTATATTAACATATTTATAAACTACTTATAATAGAATTAGACAAGGCAAATCAAATCGAACCAATATCAAGTTGACTCATTTATTATTTAAAGAATTATTTATCATCTATTTAATTTTTAAAGAATATTTGTATTTAAATTTAAGTGAACCGAGTCGAGTCGAGCCGAACTCGAGCTCGTTTATTTTATTTCGAGCCGAACTCGAGCTTAGTTGTATAAGCTCGTTCGAGCCCAAACCGAGCTCGAGCCGAACACTTTTCACGAGCCGAGTCGATCCTGCCAAAATGAAGTTCGGTTCGGCTCGTTTACATCCCTAATCTGAATGTAGAGATTTTCTTATCTCGAGTGCACCCTTATGTGAAGGTTCACATTTTAGATATGAGATTTTACTCGTGAATCATTTTTCTTATTTGAGTTGAATTGAATTTCACATTTTGAGAAGCGAGACTTCACATATGGACCGTCCTCGTACACATTCTAACTTGAGGATACATGCAAGACTTTACGAGAAGAAAAAAAACAAAGTCATCAAGAAAAGGAATCAAATATCGATAGTACAATATCAACGACCTTGTTTGTTTGGGGAAGATTGCTCATGTCATGTTAATTCATTAAAAATCACATCATCACTATTGTTTGTTACTTGAAATGATAAGAAATAATGACACTATTTTAACAATTTTTTTGTGAATACTTACTTTTAAAATTCTTGAAATATCTAAACTACCTCCGGTTGAACCAATTCCATTTGAGAAGTCGCTTTCTCAGTCTTGTCCATTAAAATTCAAAATTGAACCGGTTTAAATTAAATTTTATTTGTTTGTTTTTAATTAATTAAACTAATATAATAAATTTACTGTTAATATTATTCTGCCCCTCCTCTTTCATTGCAGCTTCAATCTTCTCGTCCTTCTTCACCTCATCGTGTGACACCTTCATGTGGGTATGCACAGCCTCAGCCCCGACCTCCTTGGTCATCTTAGCCAGAACGGTCTCTAGCTTCCCGATGTTGACCATGAGCTTGGACCCACTCGCCTGAGAGCTCTTCCTAAGGTCCGCGATGGCCTCGATCAAGTACGAGACGTGGTGAGGGCTCGACCCAGATGCGGATTTTCCAAAATCGTTGGGGTCGAAGCAGTAGATGTTGAGGACAAGAACAAAAAGACGTTCAGGACGGTAGCCACCACCACCTCCACCTCCACCGTTGATGAACAAAAAGACCAAAAAATAATCATATCTGGACCCAATATAATCGTCACATCAAGTGGTGGACTGGGTGATGGGGGTAATCATCATATATTGTGTTTTCTTCACTTTGAATGGGACGGTGCATCATATAATCTTAACAAACATCAGATTAAATCGTAATGCTCTTCATTGCAATCTCTAATGAAACCAAGAGGCATTCTATAGAGATACAAAATCAAATTCCTTCGAACAAAAGCACATATATATTGGGTACACTGCTTTGCCCCACCCAAAATCAACATCACATATTCTATTGGCCCCTCACAAAGCTTTCTCGCACTCGCCGCTATCGTTTACAACGAATCTCAAGCTCAAACGTTGTTGCGCGCTCGACTGATATCGATGAAAACACCGATCAAATCTGGTTGACCCAGCAAAATTCAAATTGATTCCATTCTAATCTGGTCCAAATAAATTAATTCTGGTCTACTCCAACTTAAATCAATTAATTTCGGTCCTGTCCGATCTAATCCGGTCTTATTCGATCCATCTAATTAATTTCGGTTTAAAATTTGGGGTAATAAACAATAAATATAAAGTCAAACCCCCATTCATTCATCTCTTTCAGTTTCATATTTGAAATTTGAGTTTATTGACAAGTTTGAAATTAAATATCATTCATTTTGTTTTTAATAAATAATATATATATTTAATTATTTATTTATTACAAAACGCGTTTTGCCGTGATCTTCCCGCGATCTTTTCGTGATCTCCCTGAGTTTAACATCTCCCTTTTCGTCGGATGACCTATATATCCTCACAATCCGATATTCATAACGTTAATCACAATTAATAAAATCTTTCATATCATAGAGATGGTCATTTTGAGCCAGAATTTCACCTACTGCAAGCAAACCATTCTCATAATTATTGTTCTACTGAATTTCACCCCATACTTAAAATTTTATCGTTCTCAATAAATAAACAAAAGGTAAAATCACAAATTTTGACCGTGATAAGACGAGGACTCTTCACGATAAAGTCCATTTGCCAGCCTATATATAGTACACTTCTCTTCACTCCCAAAATATGCAATCACTCAAAATTTACACATTTCTGTAAATGTTCAACAAAGAGAGAAATCCGAACGTGACAGAAATCTGTCACGAGGACTTGAGAACATAATAGCGAGTTGCGAGCCTTATTTACATTGAAAACATTACACAGTCCAAACTCAAATCGAACAAAATAGAAAATAATTGGATGAAGGACATATTATAAGGGCATTTGGTCTAGTGGTATGATTCTTGCTTCGGATGTGAGAGGTCCCGAGTTCAATTTCTTGTGCAAGAGCATTTCTGTTAAAATCAATTTTATAGCCATTTAAATAACCCACAGCGAGTCCTAAAAAAACCATCTTCATCTAAAGCAAAGGTAGGGCTGTAATCCTGCCTATTTTGGCAGGGTTCGGCTCGGGATCGAATGAGCTTATACAATCAAATTCGAGTCCGGCTCGAAATGAAATAGGTAAGCTTGAGCTCGATTCGGTTCACTTAAATTTTAATACAAATATTCAATAAAAATTATAGAAACCATAAATAATAAATGAGCCAAGCCAACTTGAGATTGACTCGACTTCATTCAGCTCGTCTAATTCTATTATAAATATTCATTAAAATTTTAAAAATATATTATTAATTAAATATTAAACGAGTCGAGCCGACTCGAATATATTAAACGAGACCAATATTGAGCTCGAATTCGGCTCAAACTCGATCATAACAAGTTTGAACCGAATATTTAATGAGCCGAGCTCGAACTGCTCGTTTACAGCCCTAAGCAAATGAGGATCAACATTAAAGCATACCAAAGGTTGTGAGTGAAATGGCAGAGGCCTCGTGTAAAAGTGCGATGTTCCAAATGTGTTAACAAATATCAAATCTACAAATAAGTGGGCATTTAGTCTAGTGGTATGATTCTCGCTTTGGGTGCGAGAGGTCCCGAGTTCAATTCTCGGAATGCCCCAAAGTTCTTTTTAACCTGAGATTTGTTGCAGACCAATCTCATTTTTAACATAACTATGTTATAACATGTATTTCAAACATAACTAACATTTCTATTCAGCACACAAAACTATTAGCTTTATCAAGTTTGTGAAAATAATCCAAAACTAATGTAAATACATATATTAACCTGAAAGTATCCAGCTCTGATGCTGAGGGAGCTCGTAAAAGTGCGGATGCAACCAGATTCCTCTTAGACGGGTGCTGCTGTCAGGATCTTCTGTCTCATTCTGCACGTATGCATCGGATTTATCACCATTTTCATTACCAGAACCACCAAACCAATCCATAATGTGCTCCTCGCAAGTCTTGATGCTGCTCATAGAGATCCCAAATGGCAAACTTGGCGTGTCGGGCAGCAATAGGTCTCAAGGTATGATTCTGTAGTTCTCCCCTTCCTTGTTTCGCGGGCAAAAGGATGGACGCCGACTTCCTTCATCCAGAAACCAAAAAATCTCGTCTTTGCCAATTGTGGCACAGTTGAGGTGGCCTAGTTCTTCGTTGGTGAATCCGAGCACGTGTTTGGTCCAATTGGGATTTGTTCGGGAAAGCAAGAACATCTCAAGCCCTGAGGCCTTGTTTCAGTTAGGGAGACAGACAATGCAGTCGTCTGAAGTTAGAGGAGACGAAAATGCTGCTACATGATCAGACAGTTGAGAGAGCTTCTTCGGGAGCAGAGGAAGGTCCAACCTGCTGCGAGAGAACGGGCAGAAGAAGAAAACCGAGTCTTCCGTGGCTATGAAGAGCCAGCCTTGGGCTGAGGCAATGCAAGTCGCTCCCTCCATCTCTGGGATAGTTATGTAGCGTTTGCCATTTTGGGCATCAAGCAAGAGGCCCCGAGACTTGTCAATGCCATCCCCGTGGATGAGTAGCCAAGGATCGCGACCTGGGGAAGACTCGACCCGAGCTGTTGCCAGGGAAGCAATAGCAGCAGCGTGCCAGGACTTGCAGACACCGCGGAAGCTGAGAAGGTCCACAAGGCCTAAATCCTCGACAATTGATGGCAAGAGCTCAGGGGGAAGATCGGCCCATGGCCTAATAGAAGGGTCACGAGTCGTAGTCATGAATCTTTTTGGCATTTTCATTATTAAGCAGCTACATAAAGTACATAAGAGACACACAAACCATTATGTTCCCAAGTCTAATTGTGATGCAGTACAGAATACATCAACTGTCGATAAACTCAAACAAAAGCATTTAAGCATAATGAAGCCATTAAACATCTGGGCATTTGGTCTAGTGGTATGATTCTCGCTTTGGGTGCGAGAGGTCCCGAGTTCGATTCTCGGAATGCCCCAAAGCAAAGTTGGTTTTGACCTTTTTGGGTTGCAAACCAATCTCATGTTTAGCATATTGCCTATCTTCATCAAGTTTGTGAAAATAATCCAAAACTAATGTATATTATATATATGCAGAGCTACTGAAAAGGGAACTAATTTATGACTTAATATGATCCAAAACTACTCTTTTTTTCCTAATATGATTCATATTTGATTGTATATACAATAATTTATTTAGTAGGAAAAAGTCGATTAATCCTCACTGTCTTATGCCTTATACAACATTGATAATTTACAAAAACTTAGGCCACGTATTATTGAAGTTGCCCTGCCCTATAGGGAGAAATTTGACTCAATGGAGACGCGGAATCTTCAATTCGATGGGGACAGAAATGGGATCATCCCCAAACCTACCCCGTTCCCGCACCGAAGTTTTCAAAATAGCATAATTGCCTTATTTACACTGAAAACATGACAGCTACCCAAAATCTACCATCATAGAACATGTCAATTGAATTTTAAGCAGCAAAACAAGGAGGAGCCAGTCTCGGCTAGTGGCTATGCAAGTTGCTCCATTGTCGAATATGTGGATGGTCGGGCGAAGGAAAAAAATGATAAATTCAAGTTGGAAAAAATAATTCTGAATTCTTATAAATTTAATACTAATTTTATACATATAGAAAAAAAAAATCATTTCTCAGGAAATTTTCATCATATTAGAGAAAAGGCATGTGCTTTGCAAAAAAGTACTAACTTCACAGCTATAAATCACAAAAACAAAATATAGTATACAACCAGTTTCTTGCAATTAACCCCACTTAATATAGACAAATTAAATACAAAACGAAAAGTCTAGCTAAAAGGACACATAAGGAGGGCATTTGGTCTAGTGGTATGATTCTCGCTTAGGGTGTGAGAGGTCCCGAGTTCAATTAAAATTTTGACCCTCTTTTGTTGCAAACCAGTCTCATGTCATCTTTTTTTATATCACTTTTATGTTGTATGACATGTATTTTAAATTTAAGCACAATAAGTCAACCCACGCAGCTATATCTTTATCAAGTTTGTGAAAATAACACAAAAGTAATGTATCATATGGAGAACTTAACATGACTACTCTGACCTGAAGGAGATGACACAAATAGATAGATTATTAACCTGAAAGTGTCCATCTCTGATGCTGAGGGAGCTCGTAAAATCGAGGATGCAACCAGATTTCTTTAATACGGGAGCTGCTACCACGACCATCTGTCTCGTTGACAACATATGCATCGGATGTACCAGCTCGGTGCACCATTGTTCCACAGGTTGAAACCAAAACACCATTTTATTCATAATGTGCTTCTTCTTGCAACTTCTGATACGGCTCTCAGAGTATCCAAATGGCATTTTTGGCATGTTGGGCCGAGCTACGTTTGCAGCCACCCTTTTGCAGATTAACCCTTGCTTGTCTCACGGGCAAAAGGAAACACATCCGCTTCCTGTGTCCAGAAACCAAAACTTTCCGTCTTTGCAGAACATGGCGTAGTTGAGGCTGCCAAGTTGTTCGTTGGTGAATCCCAGTGTGTGTTTATTCCAACTTCCATCTCTTCGGGATAGCAATAACAGCTCGAGCCCTGAGGCCTTGTTTCGGTTAGGGACACAGACAATGCAGTCGTCTGAAGTTGGAGGGGACGAAAACGGTGCTACATGATCAGACAGTTTAGAGAGCTTCAGCGGGTGCGGAGGAAGGTCTATCCTGCAGCGAGCGAACGGGCAGAAGAAGAAAACCGAGCCTTTCTTGGCAGGGAGGAGCCAGCCTTGGCTTGAGGCAATGTAAGTCCCTCCCTTCATCTCCAGGATGGTGATACAGCGTTTCTCATTTTTGGCACCGAGACTTGTTAATGCCACCCCGTGGATGAGTATCCAAGGAATGCGACCAGGTGAGGACTCGACCCGAGCTGTTGCCAGGGAAGCACTAGCAGCAGCGCACCAGGTGAGGACTCGACCCGAGCTGTTGCCAGGGAAGCACTAGCAGCAGCGCACCAGGACTTGCAGACACCCTGGAAGCTGAGAAGGTCCACCAGGCCTAAATCGTCAACGATTGAGTGCAAGAGCTCGGGGGGGAAGATCGGCCCAAGGCCTTGTCGAAGAGTCACAAGTCGTAGTCACAACTCTTTTTGGCACTGTCGGTTTAAAGCAGATGCATAGAATACATGAGAGACACACACACAAACCATTCAGGAACCCTAAAAGAGAAGAAGTAAAACACAAACCCCAATATTGCATTTGATCATATATACCCAAATACCAGAGGAACAAGAAAACAGTACTCTATTTAAGTACCCAAATATCAAAGCATTGAAGTTTTGGATTCAATCAAGTCATATTTATCCGATGTGGGATCAAAACTTACAATGTGAAAACCTAACATTGCAGGTTCAATGATTTTAAGGTATAGAATCACCACATGGACTCATTTCTCCCAAAATCAGTGTACTGTAAATGGGTTATGCACAAAAACCAACACAAACCCAAATATTGCACTTAAATCATGAATCAAAGGAGCAACAAAACATCACTCTTATTTCATCAAAAAAAGATAGCAACTAACCACATAAACCCAAACAAAATGTTCATTTTTCCACACAAATCAAAACATTACTCTCAGATCACCCACCCATGTCTCACAAAACCAGTAAAATTACATTTATAAACTAAAACCCCCAAATGAATGAAACCATCATCAATCAGTAAACATTGAGAAAAGGAAGCAGAACCCACATATCTATCTATCTATCTATATATCATCAGAAAGATGAGCAAATCAAAACAATCAAAGATGGTTTTGATGACAGAAGAAATAAAATGAATACCGGACAGTGTGAAGATGAAGCAGCAACTTCCACCAAAACCCCTTCTTCTTTTCGAGGCAACATTATGAAAGAAGAGAATATAAAAAGACAAGAGCTGAGGTTTGAGAAGCGCTCCAACACTACTTAAATTCAGTGTTTTGTATATATCCCATAAAGAGGGAAAAAGAAGAACCAAGGTATCACTTGTTAATAAACTCAAAAAATATTATCCATTAGAAAACATTCTGAGTAAGCCTTTGGTCTAGTGGTATGATTCTCACTTAAGGTGTGAGAGGTCATGAGTTCAATTAAGAGAATGTCCCTGTTTTTTAATGTTATTTGTGGACTATTTATATAATTTTATTTTATACAATACTAAATTATAAACTAAAGTTGTAAGCCTATATTATAAATCGAAATTTACACAACTCAATCGAAACTCTAAGTTTATCAATTTTAAATAATAATAACAAAAACCGAACATTATACTTTAAATAACTTTGATTTTTTTGGTTTAGAAGTAGTTTTGATTTGTAACAATTATATATGAACTGCAATTGAATAGTTCTTTTAAAATTATGATAAACACTGGACTACTATCTGTGATTCTCAACTTTTAGTACGATTCGGCTCGAATCTCGGTTTGAGAACGATCAGTCCGAAATGAACACTTCTAATAAATTGGGCCTCTAAAAATCAAGCAAACTAATCGAAAATTTTTAGAACACTGTCTCAGCCTCTCAGACTCAAACTTTTCTTTAAATCCCATAATTACATATGAGACTAGTTTTTCAGATCAAACCCTCTCTCATGTTTATGATCTGTGATGAGGCATCATTGCCTATTTACTATGAAAACTCATCTCTTGTATCTGTCATTTCATCCTTTTATAATCTACAAAATCCTAAATTAGACCAATCACATCTCTTATGATGTTGATTATTTACATTGAAGACATAACAGATTACAAAAATAATAATAACTTAAGGAACAATTTAACCAACAAAACATGTAGTTTTATCAAGTTTGTTATAAGCAGAGCTACTAAAGAGGAACTAGTTTTAGACATCTTTTTATACTCTTTGGTGAAGAACAATTAAACTTAACATATGACTATACTGATCTGAGAGAGAGGTCACATGGAAACCTCAAAACCAGTTTTTTTTTCAAGCAAACATTCTTAATAAACTCAAATTGAATAAAAAAGAAAGGCACAAGTACAAAGACATGCAATAAGGGCATTTGGTCTAGTGGTATGATTCTTGCTTCGGGTGTGAGAGGTCTCGAGTTCAATTCTCGGAATGCCCCTATTGTATATAGTTTATTTTTTATTTTTTCTATAAGCAATAGAAAGAAAAGTGAACCCGATCTCTCATCTCGCTCAGCACATTATGAGAAAGATTGGAGCTTTCTTGTGATATGCATCTTCTTGGTAAAACCCAGATCTCTCCAACAAATGATATCAAAGCCTACTTTTGCACATATCTCATGTTGACCAGTAATATCTTGAATCATAACTGATCATGTCAGGATTGTTAAATATGTTAGCAGCTGCAAGTACAAGGCGTTTTGGTCTCAAAGGAGACAACAAGCAAGGCCGGCTCTAGACTTTTTGAGGCCTAAAGCAAATTTTTTAAATGAGGCCTATGAATATGTTCGGTTCAATTCAGTTATGTAACCATGCTAACCCTGTTGATGTACATAAGTACATACACATTATTTTTACAGGCAGCTGATGTAATTAAAATCTTACGTTTACAATTAAATTTAACTGTTTCTCAACCATATACAAAATGAAAAAATACTGGAAAATTTCATATGAATATAATCTGTTTTCAAAATTACACTTGTCGTCTATAACAAGTCAATATCACTACATCAGTTTCTGATTTAATGAATTTTTCCACACATCTTCAATCTCTTACCATCTACCATATTGTATTGTATTGTTCATCAGTTTGATGTTAAAAAAGGCCACCAATTATGCTTGCTACCTGAAATAAGCCAATGTGAATCATTTGAAACTAAACCAAAACATTCTAATATGTAGCCAAATTTAAGGATGCAATACATGGAGTGTGCTGGTACAAAAACCAGAAATTGTCAGCACTAAATTATATTACACACAAGATACTCCTCAGTAAGTATAATATGTAGACAAAAAATAAAAGCAAAGGAACAATAATCAATTACAAAAAGAAACAGAGAAGTAAATTTATAGAATCCCAAGTTGTTGAATTGAATCTATAGATCTTGAGATATAAATTTATAAAATTTATAGATTGTTGGATTAAAAATAAGAACAGAGAACTAATTTATAGAATCCAGACTAAAAAATAAGAACAGAGAACTAACTTTACAGAATCCGGATTGTAAGATATGAACATATCTGGATTGTTGAGCTCTCAAACCATGATTATTGAACTTAATTTATACATCTAATATCCCCAACCACGATGCAAAATCATTTTGGTTAGGAACCATTGGCCCACGAAGAATGACGTTAGGTTAGATTAGGGTGAATGGATATTCAGGCCTTTTTCTTACACAAGTGGGCCTAATTTATTTATATTTTAAATAATACACGGGCCTAAAGCAAATGTCTTGATGGCTTTATGTTTGGGCCGGGCCTGACAACAAGATCATTGTAAGACCAACCTCTCCTTAACAAGTAAGTTACCATACAATAAAATGAACCAAAAGAATTTAACACGTGATTATCTCAACAAACGAAGGGGCATTTAGTTTAGTGGTATGATCCTAGCTTTGGGTGTGAGAGGTGTCGAGTTCAATTATCAAATCATTGTACATTATTATCTTCTATAACCAAATACCAAAGCATTTTTCTCCATATATTACAACGAGATAAATGAAGCGGAACAAAAATCAACTTTATGCAGTATATTTGCGTGATTCGTCGACAATATATCAATTACATCTACAAACAAATGAGAGTATTTGACCGCATAGGTGAATACTTTTTAAATAACAACCCGGTTTCACATAATCGGGGGTTATTACGTTTGCTAGGTGGATTTAGGCTATTTTTGTTCCAAGATTGAATTTCTTTTAAAAATATAATATAGTTCATACTAATAATGATGCTCTTGTTCCTTCGAAAAAGAAATGATGCTTTTGTTGGTACTTTTATTATTTTTGAAATTTGAATCTAACAGATACTAAAATATTGTATTTTTATATAATTATTATTTTATATATTATAATTGTGTATATATAATAACTTATTTAATAATATTTTTAAAAATAGAGAAATTCAAATCTGATAAATCTTTGGAACTTTATCCGCCCAATTAGCGCCTAGCATTTTTTAAAAGTTTGGTACTTTGGTAATTACATAGGAGTGTAGTATTAAACTCTAGGGAAAATTCCACTTAGCACCTCTTAAGTTTGGCCGAGTTTCACTTAACTCCCCTTAACTTCAAAATCAACTTGTGAAGTCCCTTAAGTTTGAAAAAGTTTCACTTTACCCTTTTCTGTTAACTTTTTTCAAAATTCTGTCAACTTTTTTGCAAAATGACGAAAATACCCTTTCACTAAAAAATTATAATAAATTAATAAAAATGATTTTTGAACTTTTTTATATAATCTTTTCATTGTATAAAATAAAGAATAAAATTCTCTTAGTATTAAAAATAATTTTTTAAAAATTTTTCTTATAAATTTTTTTAAAAAAATTTAAAATGATTTTTAAACATCGTTTTTTTTAATTTTTTATGAAATTTATTTTCTTAAAAAAATGAATACTAAATATTTTTTTATTCTTTATTTTTGTAAATAAAAATAAGAAAACAAAAAGTTCAAAATCATTTTTATTTATTTTTTTTAATGAAAGAGTATTTTCGTCATTTCACAAAAAATTAACAAATTTTTCAAAAAAGTTAACTGAAAATGGGTGAAGTGAGACTTTTGCAAACTTAGGGGACTCCACAAATAGATTTTAAACTTAAGAGGATTTAAGTGAAACTCGGCCAAACTTAGGAGTGGCTAAGTGGAATTTTCCCTAAACTCTAATAGGGAAACAAAAAATCCTAAACCATTATATTTTGTCAAAATTAGACCCAAAGTAAACTAGGAAAGCCCAAACATCATACATATTGTGTGCTGATGGCCTCTTCATGCCCCCAATCCCTAGATTGGGCGTCTCTCCATTAAATCCTAGTTTAGTGACTGGTTAGCAAGACTGCTGACTTATCTTAATGAGTTCAAAAGCAATTTGTGATATGTACATTAGACACTCATATCCCTAATAACAAATATAGTATGATACATAACTCATATTTACCTGATGCGAGACCAAAGCTCGCATTGTTAGGTCAAAAGAAAGATGAAAAAATCAGAAGAGTCAAACATGATGAAGAGTTGGGCCATTACCTTGCAAGTCTGTTCCAACAAAACTCATTTTTTTTTCAAACAGCCATTGTTAAAGAAGAGAAGAGTTCTGGTTTGAGAAGAGCACTAACACATTAACACTACTCAAAATTCAGCGTTTTTGTATGTATTCACAAAGAGAGGCTAAAAAAATCCCAGAGCCAACAGCAAGACCATACAGAATGTACCAAATTGTTAATATAATCAAATTGAACGACAAAAAAATAGGTATAATCATTAATCACACATAATATGGGCATTTGGTCTAGTAGCATGATTCTCGCTTAGGGTGTGAGAGGTCCCAAGTTCAATTCTCGGAATGCCCCTCATGCATTTGCATAAAATTTAAAGTATTTTTCATTGTTGCATTTATATTAATGTAACTTATACATTTTACATAATCGAGAAGGAGGTCGTGACTCGGCTCAGACCGACTTGTTTGAATGAACGAATTGCTTTGACTTAAAATGATATACATATTTACAACTCTTTTTACACGTATACTGTGGTTAGAAGTTTGACCTGTTAAAGAAACTGAACTGAAAAGTGCAGACTCAAGATTTTATATTAATTTAAATATATAAAAACAGTAACAGTACAGTGTCCAACAGGGCATTTGGTCTAGTGGTATGATTCTCGCTTTGGGTGCGAGAGGTCCCGAGTTCGATTCTCGGAATGCCCCTTTTTTTCCACACAAATTTTTTATTATTAAAATTCATTTATTTTTTGGCTGGAGGACCTAGATTTTCCCTCCAAAAATGATCGAAGTGAACCATTTATTGCTCTCTGATTCTTCGTCTTCTTCCGTAAAATCCGCTACTGAGCTCCACCATTTCTCTTCCTCTGCGCTACAATTTTCTCTGTTTCTCTGTTCTTCTGAGCCATTTCAACCGGACCTGAGAGTTCATCGGGAAGCAACTCCCGTCGCCGGAAATGGCCGATACCGAACTCCACCACTTCGATTCTCAGTTCCGATTCTCATCATCGCCACCTCGTAACGATCTTTACTTGCTGTTTGTTTGATTTTGTTGTTTGAGTTCTGAACGAAGCGATTTGTTTTTTTTTCATGTTCTTCCATTTGGGCGTGAAATTAGGGTGTGAAATCGGGGATGATGTTTTTGTGATGGATAGTCCTCTGGATGATACGCAGTCGGTGAATCTTGATTTTGGTATTGGATTGGTGGATGAGGAGGAGGTTGTTGTTGATAGTGAGGATGAGAGTGTTGTTGGAAATGGAAGTGGAAGAGGTAATGGGTATGTGTTGAACCTGCGCAAGAGGCGGCTCAGCACGCCGTGTCTACGGGCCGAGGGGTTGCTGGTGGAGGGTTTTGGTGGCTGTGGAGGTTAGTTTTTGCTGTTTCTGTATGTTATGTCTTGTGTTAGGTTGTAGGGTTGTGTTCTGAAAATTGATTGATTTGATGATTGTGGAGGTTAGTTTTTGCTTCTTGCTTATGAGATGACATTTGTTGTGTTGTAGGATTTAGGGTTCTGAACATTTGGTTGATCTGATGCTTGTGGAGGTTGGTTTTTGCTATTTCTATATTTGTTGTGTATTAGAATTTAGGGTTCTGAACATTTGTTGATTTGATGCTTGTGTGGAGGTTAGTTTTTGCTGTTTCTGTATGCATTTAATCAGCAATAACAGTGTGTGTGTGGATGACAACTACCGACCTCATCCTTGTTACATAGTCTCCACCGCTTCACCCACAACGAATGGTTGCTATTTCCATATGTTATGACTTGTGTTAGATTGTAGAGTTGTGTTCTGAACATTGGTTGATTTGATGCATGTGGAGGTTAGTTTTTGCTACTAACACAAGAGATGGCATTTGTTATGTTGTAGAATTTAGGGTTTTGGACATTGGTTGATTTGATGCTTGTGGAGGTTGGTTTTTGCTACTTACATATTAGATGGCATTTGTTATGTTGTTGACTTTAATGTTCTGAATATTGGTCGATTTGATGCTTGCTGAGGTTAGTTTTTACTAATTAGATATGAGATGACATTTGTTGTGTTGTAGAGATTAGTGTTCTGAACATTGGTTGATTTGATGATGTGTATTGTTGTATATGAGTTATGGATGTTGATGTTCTTGAAGGTAAGGAAGTATTGTCAGCTGATATTGAGAGCACTGATGGAGGAAAAGACCCAATGTCAGTGGGGAACCGGGATCGTGAATCTGCAATGTTGAATTGCTTTGGGTCTGATGAGTCTTGCAATGCATCGCAAACCAATGCACTTCAATTTGTGGATCAGTTCTTGTCAATTAACAATGTGGATTCTTGTTCTCAAGGAGCTGGCTCCAGAAAGATGGTTAATAAGTCTCCACCTGTCTTCTGGGTAAAAGGTGTTCAAAGTTTGGCAAAGAAACTTGGGAACCATACTGGAAACTTTGATTGGGATGATTGTGATAATATTGCTGAGTGTGAAGCAACTGGTAGTAACTCCATTAGCAAGTGGACTGAGGCATCTTTGCGATATGGGTCCAGAGAGCAGAAACATGGAGTACGGAATCGGAAAGATAGTTATCTCAGCAAGATCAGAGGAAGGCACTCGGATAATGAGTTCCAGGATGATAAAAGGATGGTGAGTTCGCATGAAGCAACAATGAACTCAGTGAATTGTGTGGAGCATACTGCAGGACATAGCAAGAAAGCACACATATCTCATGTGGAAGTTTCAAGTAGCTCTGTGGGGGATTTAGATAAACAGCTTTATGCGGACTTACAAGAGCAGGAGTTGGAAGATGTTGGTCTTGAAATCGATGCAATGGATATGTTTGATATTGGTTTTAACACCCAGATGGCCGCTGAAGCCATTCAAGCTTTAGCATACACACCTGTTACTACTCACTGCCCTGTTGATACTTATCAAGGTCCACTGGAAACCCTTGATTTCCCAAAAGCTTTAACGAAGATTGATGGTGATTGTGGGCATTATTCTGTTAACGAAGGTTCTTGCTCGGGTTTAAGGGATGTTGCAATAAAATCTAAGCTGAGTAATGATGTTGCTAAAAGGGCAAGTAGAAGAATTTCCATCATGTATCAGAAACACCCTGAAAAAGAAGGTTTAGATATTGAGTTGGGCACAGTCACGGAAGTAAAGAAACGAAAGCTATCGGATCAGAAGCGCTTAAGTTGCAGAGCGTCTACTCATCAATATGACATCTCGGGACAAGATTCTCCCAAACCCACCAAGCTGGGCATGGAAGGGGAGGACCTGGAGAAGAAAGAGTCCAAATGGAGTTCCCCTATTGCACATCGAACTAGGCACTGGAAGTCGGAGAAGAGACTGACAAGGTCTAAGACTGAAGAAAAAGGAGCTGTAGTTAACATGAGTAGTGTCATGGAGTTTGGTGTCTTTCAAATCAGAAGGAAAAGGAGCACTTTGACTGCTGATCCATACAAAGTTAGAGCAAGAAAGAAACGCCCCAATTGGGGTTGGACTCCATTTCCTGATACTAGAAATGGCAAATTGATTCAAAAAGAGCAAATTGGTCTCGATTCTGCTATTGCAGCCAGTTCAACACTATTTACCTGGAGCCATACCAAAAGGAAAAGAACACGCAGGAGCATGAAAAAATGTTTTGATGGAGCTGGCTATAACACCCACACTCCATTTGCAGCAGTCAATGGCAGTCAAGAGTCTGCTCAGAAAAAGCAGTTATCAGTATACACAAGGCGTCTTAGACATTTTTCAGAAGAGAACACTGAAGGAAGCAGCAATGCCTCCAATGTTGTTGTAGATTCCATGTCACCGACTGATTCTACAGAAGATATTAATGTGACTAACACCACCAAAGCAATTGACCTGCAGCCTAACTGTAGGAGTTTTGAACGTCACAAAAAGAGAGGCAACAAAAGCCTCCCAAAAAAACCAGCTCTTTTAAAAGAGCTCACTAGATTAGGGGTCTCTGAGCCAATGCCTGATTTCACTTGGAAACACTTGAGAAGACCGTGGGGTATTGCTTATGTTCAAGTCTTGTTTAGTCAACATTTGGGAGATGATATTGTCAAGCAGCAGAAAAAGGTAGCCTCTGAACTTATGTATCATTTCGTGCCGTAGTAATATTTTCTGATATTACTCTCCCAACAGATCATGTCCCGGCTAGGCATTTCAATCGCATCATGTTCTACAGATGCCACACATTTCATTGCAGATAAATTTGCGCGCACTAGAAATATGTTGGAATCCATTGTTCTTGGCAAACCAGTTGTGACACATTTATGGCTTGAGAGCTGCAGGCAAGCAGGTTGTTTAATTGATGAGAAAAAATACATCCTGAGAGATTGCAAGAAAGAAAAGGCAATAGGTTTTAGCATGCCTGTTACATTGGCTTGTGCAAGCAAGTATCCACTTCTAAAGGTAAATGTTTAAGGTTACTTAATTCTAGTTTCTGCTAAATATACTTTTTACTTGCTACCAATCAGATATTGATATCCACTTACTGAGAAATTCTTACACAATATTGGACCTGCAAGCAGGGTAAAAGAGTAATCATTACCCCAAGTATCAAACCTGATGAAGAAATGATATCTAGCTTGGTAAAGGCAGCTTGTGGTCAAGTATGTATTCTTCCAGTAATTACATTTCTATAACTGGTAGACAATGGCAGTAAAATAACTTATTTCTTCCAGATGTAACTGTTAATTTGCTCGGTTTCTCTCACTTTCATGCATTTCTGTCACGGTGATTTTCTATGTTGATCGATGATCTCCTATGGAGTTCTTGACTTTGTCATGAATATTTTCTCAGGTAGTGGATCTAAGTCAGCTGATTGCAGGTGAGGTTGATGATAACCTAGATGATCTCTTGATTCTTTCATGTGAAGAGGATCATGCAATCTGTGAGCCTTTCATTCACAAAGGTATAAGTTTACCGTCCGTTTTTCTTATGGAAATTTCACTCAGAATGAGAGTTCCACAGCATTAATGCAAGCCTGCCTATATTTTTGCAGGAGCAGCAGTGTACAGTTCAGAGCTTCTACTGAGTGGAATAGTTATCCAGAAATTGGAATATGAGAGGTCAGGATTATCATGACAACCATCCTCTTTTAACTAAGATGCTTTTATGATTATGCCTGACATAAGTTTCTCCGGTCCTATTGAGATACACAAACACATATACTTAACACCTACTCATAAAACATAACATTTGACACGAATATTCACTCAGTTGTCACTACATAGAATAAGCTCTTAATTATTAGCATTTTGGAAGTGAAGTGTTTCTTTTCCTTTTCTGTAATTTACACCAGTGTCTGAGACTGAACCAGAAACCATTAAGTAGAACTAATGCTAATCTGCAGTTAGCTTTTTTCTTATCGACTTTCCTTCAACTCAGTTATCGGCAGATTAACCACTTCAATCTTGGTTTATGAAGAATTCTCTGATTTCTAAGTTTAGACTGCACTCCAAGGCTTGCTTGGTTGCTCAAGATGAGTTCTATCTCTCTTGAGAACCGTGTTCGAGTCCCGGTGGGTCATTTGCTTGGTAGATAGGTTGGGTTAGATTTACTGCTTTATTATCGATAAAAATAAAGATAAAAACTTGGCCGAGCAAATGGGAAGTGTTAGGCCTATTAAAACTATACTCTGCTTGATTGTTCTAATGCCTTTTGGTTTTCCTGTTGACAGACATCAACTATTCACAAACTATGCTGAGAGGAAAAGAAGCTCGAGGAACAGCAAGTACTCTAGGAATTACGGTGATGGATTGTGCAGTGTAGAAATTAAGTGTGCCTAAATGTTAGTATAGTTCTGAGTGTTTTGCTTACCTTACAAATATCTCATTTCATGGAATTTATCCGCAAATTAATACAACACTCGGAAGCCAATTTTCATTCCCATAGAAGTGTCCTACAACTCATCAATAATTGATAAACAATCCCAAATTTCATTTCTATTGCTGTGTGCTTACAAAAATGGTGGAAATTACGTAAAATTGTGAGTTCAGAACTACAGATGCTAAACAACTGACTTGATTCTACTAATTTTCTACAATAATGGTGAGGGCGTATTCAAACACGCTCCCGAACCCTTTTTCATACTAGCACCCCTAAGACCGGCGTGAAAATTTGGAAAATAACATAACAATTGCATCACAATGCTGCTTTACTCTTGGTTTGTTCTAAGCTGCCTGTTACAAGAGGAAATGCAAATAATAAAAGTGAGGCCTAAAAGCAATAAAAAATAGACTTCAATGAATCATAAATCCCAGTCATTAGATTCGAAATCAAAATTATGGCCACTAAATCTTCAAAATGTATTTTGTTGCTCTATCGGACAACGCATGCCCATCATATGAGTAGGTACTAATAACATGAATACATTTTCGTTCTTTGAATACAAAAGGCGTACCAGTTTGGCTAGACTAACGATTGGCCTAAGCAGCTGGGGCATTAGAATTGGGTGGTGCAGTGTTTCCGGGAAGTGACATATGGGGAGCAAAGGAAGGAGGCCTCAGAAAACTATTTAATTGACCGGGTAGAGTAGGAGCACCGGGCGGTGCCATCATTGGTGGCATTGTTGGCATATAACCTGCAAAACACCCGAAGAAAAAATAAATACCTAACATCCATGACACCACATCACACACACCGAATAAGATATGCAGTGGAAATGTCGAGTGATCACCGATTGCAAGTGAACAAGCAAAAGATAGATTTTTTCAAGGGATAATTGCAAAAATTTGTGGCAAACTGTTTATTGCAAAAAACTATCTTTTTTGCATTGTTATTGGCATTGTTGATAATGAAGTGAAAAGACAAAAATGTCACTGAAACAATAAAATGTTGCATGCCGACATAATTATTACATTTTTCATATTTCAAAATGCTGAAATCGACTAAAAAAATCAATTTGGAGGGAAAATGGGTGGTCACGTGACCGAATATGAAGTGTTTTCTGTATGTTTTGACACATGTTGTTGAACATGCAAAAAAGGATAAACATTGTACACAACACGGATACACTGCGAGTGTTTGCAATTATCCCATTTTCAAATTCCCTAAATAGGAATTGATTTCACCCAAAGAATCATAGCAAGCAGTGATAACGAGAGTAAGAACGCATCAAATCAGAAACAAGACGTTTGCCAAAAACAGTATAAAAATATGCAATCAAGCAAGGAATGGAAAGACGTCGAGAGTCTGCATCGAAAATGCATATCCATAAAATCATTGTATTAATATGTTCTAAAAATCCCCAACTAGTCCCCAATTAATCCTATGTAAATTCCAAATTAATCCTTGAATCCGATTTATTTTCGGATTAATCCCCAACTAATTCACGATTTAGTCCCCAGGAGGCCCTCTCCACCTGACTAACGCCTAGTGTTTTTTAGAACCATTGATTATAGTGCGTAGATATAGAGATTATTTTTATCGTAATCAGTGACGTCTCAATATACCTGAAGCACCAGAAGGCGGTCTAAGAAAAATAGGAGGCCTAATCCCCGGGACCATCGGCATCATAGGAACGGGTAGATGTGGTCTCTGGCCCATCAGATGTGGATTGAAAGCGGCGCCCACCTGTTCCTTGAACTGCAGATAGTAAGTCTTCACATTATCCTGCAATATATCAAACCACATTACAAATACCAAAACAACAGTGGCACTAAACTACACTTAAGAAACAATGTACCTTATGTTTGCGCCCGGCATTGTGTTGCTTCCTCACAGATGGCTGAAATTACAACAATAGTAACACGCATGAGGTCCAGAAATACCAGGATCGAATAAAGTAAATTGATCACACAATTGAGCTCGAAAAGGGTCAAATTAGACCCAAGTATCATGATTCACAGAGTTAAAAATAGAAACTTTTTCATGGAACCAATGTCACTAACAAAACCCAAAAATCGAAATTCACCAAATTAATTCCATAAACAGAATTATTTCCAAATACCCATTTGCAAACAGATTCGGACAATGCGATATTATACAAAAAAAATCAGAAAATTTCCAAGAATTTACCGAATCGTGCGTCAGGTAAGTGTCGCAGTAGTCACAGTAGTACCTGAAATATCGCAACAACAAAAAAATCAGGACCAAAAGCGAGATTAAGGAAACGATACGAATTGTGAGAACAGGTTTCGATGAAGCTCTGTACCTGGGCATGGTCGTCGAATCGAGAGAGTCGCAGAGAAGAGAGAGTTAGGGTTTGGAGAATCAACAAGTTTGCTTTACAACTCTGGTTTGAATTTAGTTCTTATATAGGACTCATAATTAGTCGGTTAATACAAAAGAACCGGACTGGTTCACGTGTCCATCTCTTAGTGGTGGGCATGACTCCGAAACCGGACCCGACCCTTTCATTCTCTAATTATTGGATCCAAACTCTAACGGGTATATGAGAAAACGATTCGGTTTTGAAAGTTGTTCTCTCATTTGATTCATGGTCTAACCCGATTCGAATCAATTGGTGTCCTATTATTGATGTAGCCTTGATCTGTTCGTTGAATTTGAGCCTAATTTATAGCAAAAAATATTTTAAATTCATGGTTATAAAAAATATAGATGAAATTTGAATGTTATAATTTAAATACTACAGTTCAATCGAAATATAATGGTTATCAGCAAAATGACAATACATGGTGAACAACATATTTCATGTTTTTAATTTTCAATTTATGTACTTCATTTTCGGTCCAAACCAGTATGGTTCTTACTGGTCGATCGATGATTCTGAGTTTTGAAAATCTAAACCAAAATTCAATGGTTCTCTCAAGTTTATAACTAAAACTGAATCATTAACCACGATTCCCAGTTTTTTGGTTATGGGTTCTAAATGTACCCAACTACCACCTCTTGTCCACTGCGGTCTACTACTATGCTTGACACTCTCCCATGCAAAACTCATTAATATGCAACAAACCGTTTCGATTGAGTAGTAATAATAAAATTTTAATATTAATCTTTTACCATTGCAACTTTGCGGTTTTGATTATAACTCGAGTTCAAGTTCGTCTAATTCAGTCTATAATTTGAGTTTAAATTAAAATTAAATAACAGTAACTATGATAAGAATCTAACCATTTATTTCTATAGTGATATTATGAGTATAGTTTCAATAATTAGAGAATTATAAAGGATATGGTCCAGTTTTAGAACAATACCCGTCCCTAATACCATGACGTTATATCAAATGGTCTTCAAGACCCAATGGGACATTTATTTAACATCATTAATTTGATAAAAATATCTTATGAAATCTATACAATATTAATCACAGTAAATTTGTAAGGTTGTGATGAAATGTGTTATCAACAGTAACAACAAATCAAACTCACAAATTTAATGCTCATACTCTAAAAGCATCACCATGTAAACACATCCATCCAATCATAGATTTATCACTTCAATGTGACCAGATTAAGTTGGGAAACTCGTTTTCCACAATTTAAAGATATATTTTTCATTTAAAATAACATTTTAAATGTGTGGTGGCGCTTAAACTACTAACCTGAAAGTTATATTTCTGGTGGACATGGTGGAGATCCAAGCCGGTAGCTCACGAGGTTTTGTACAGAGCTCCGGAACGACGCCCACTCGCAAAACCGAATGTGGAACAGGTAAAGACAATCTCAAGAATGTGGTCCATAAATACGAAGAAAATCGGCCGATGAGAGGTCGGGAACTGATATCTGCCAGAACAATGAACTCGCCGAAATCTGGATGTAAGTAAAAAAAATAATATAAACTTTGTTGACAAACTGGGAACAAAATAGTAATCGAATGTAAAATTTGCAAGCAAGAGAGCTGCTATTTATAGGAGAAATGTGAGTTTTAAAAAGGCAAGAATTTAATTGAGAATTAAATTCTTAGATTCAAATAAAGGTAATAAATAAAATCCGTTGGATAATTAAATGCAATAATTATCAGATTCGTTGGATAATTAAATTCTCGAATTAATTGTCAAATCAAATCAAATTAGTCGTTGGATAATTAAATTCTCGAATTAATTATCAAATCAGAATATAAAATATTTCTTTTTCTCGAAAAGTAATGAATAAATATTTGACCCGATCCGAGTCGGACAGACGACGAGGGCGGCGCGCGTGTGGGTTCGGCCTTAGCCTCAGGTTGCCCCTAAAAGGCTCACACACAAGTGAACGGCTAAAAGAAGCAAAATAATATAAACAACCAAAATATTTCATTCCTAACCAACGTAAGATTGCACAAAATGAAAAACAACTAACTGCAATTTGGGTCAATCAAAATAAGCTATACTAGTAAACTTGAGAGCCATTTCTCCAATCATGTCAAAGTTCCCAAATTGTAGGCAAAGCAAGTTAATCAACACTCATTTACCATCAGTAACATATCACCTATATTTATTGATCATCAAACACCGTGCTCGTGAACATTGAGTCAACAAATCAACACAAGAATTTTGCAATAAATGATAAAAAACATGAATTATTCATATTTTATAGTTTAGTTATTTATTATGATTATGATAATTTTATATAACATAGTTCATATTTTAATTATTCATGTCATATTTTTGGATGAAATCAAAAAATAATATGTAAATTCGATAAATTATAAAGAGTGTTAAAAGTTAAAAACACACTCTTTTCACTTATCAATCGGTTGTGGTCAACGATAGGTATATCTGACATAATTAGTTGGTTAGGTAGGGACAGAAACATAGGACCCACGTGCGATCCAATCATCAACTCCACGATCCCACTTGGAGTAGCAATTTGACTTTGACCTGTCAGATATCAATTTTATTTTCAGACAAGAACTTGCGATATATGCAAAAGTCGGCAGCAACAACAAGTGGCTCATTTCATGGCCACAATTCAGATTCTCTCTCTCTCTCTCTCTCTCTCTCTCTCTCTCTCTCTCTAACAGCTTAGAAGACGATTGCTTGACGATTAAGCTAATCATTTTTTGATGCCTCCAACCTAAAAGATTTTATTTGCTCTCCATTATTCCTAATTAAATGCTCAATCGAAAGAATAATTATAAACATTTTTATTTTTGTGCATATCATTATATTATTATAAAAAATATTATACATCACTATCTTCAATTATAGACGCTTTTAAAATAATTATACATATTTTTCAAGTTATTATTTTCAATTTTGAATTTACTTTTTACTCATCAATCTATTACAAAAATTTCGGGGAGCTTGATAAAGTAAAAAATGGGAAAATAATTATATTTCCATTAATTTGAAATATGGTAAATTTTTAACACCATCAAGTTTTGTGAAAAAATAGTAATTTGATAATTGTGAATAAAATTTAAAATTAGAGATAGTAATATGTACAATGTGTATAATAGAAGATAATTATTTATTATATGGAATTTAAGCACTGATCTAGTTGATTAAGAAATTAAATTCAAAATTGTTTACATTCGTAGTTGAACTTAATTCATTATAACGAAGTTGAGTTGGTTCATAAAAATATTGATAGAGCGTATAACAAACTTACTTAATTAAACTTAAATTCGATTGCCTCGACTCATACACAAATTTTATTATAAATAAATTTTGATTAAACATAACATACAAATACAACCGAATTATAACCCTCGTAACTAAATAAATAATTTGACATACACTTAACATTTTTATCATTTTTCTCTCTCTATATATAAAGAAAATCCTCAAAGTGTTACGTGGTGCATCACCTTTGAAGGTTTTTATCATTATGTTTTCTTATTTGATTATTTTATTTCAATTTATAGAATTTATTTTTATTAATTAAATATAACACTAAATAACAAACAATTTTAATACTAATTAGAATTTTGTTGAATTACAATATTTTTCGTAAACTAATTTGAATTAATACCTAATGATAATAACACCGTTAATTTAATATCAATTACAATTTGGTTGAACTATAATCCTAAACTAATTAATACATATTAATCACATATTTCTATTTAAGATGTGATTTATTAACTAAATAAAATGATCTCTACTTTTATCTATCTCGTTTATTAGATTTCGATAAATTTTTTGTTTGTTATACGATATAATCTGTCATGTTGATTATGAAGATTCGTCTACGACATTTTTCATGTCACGATCTATTACAAAAGTCCAAAAGTTTAATCTTCTTACTTTTGTGCAAACTACTAAACTTCCTGGATCTTTTGTAAGAACTTAGTATTCCTTGCATTATTTATTTTTTGAAGGAAAAATATAATTTTATTAATTAAATTGCAACTAATCCGACATCAAACCGGACAACTGAAGGTACAAATGGTGGGACATACCCCTCACCATAATTCGAGCTACTGTTAGTTAAAACAAATATGGCCAATTCGTGAGCCCTTTGATTATGAGCAAAACAAGTCACAGAATTTCTGATAATGGATAGTACGCAATACTGTTCGCTAATTATTCCTGTAAAGTTGTTCAGCTCGACCCGTTTAGCATCATGTAGAGCCACGACCTCCAACTCATACGGATGGAGAAACCCTGTGATCTTGTTGCAGACCGACTTAAACTAACCTCCTCGATTAACCATGCGATCAATATGACCATCGAGAAATTCAAATCTTCCCAGCTCATTGGGTTTAACCGGATCAACCCATCGACACTAGGAACTCCCCGTTTCCTTCCAATATCTATCCCAATAAGACACGTATTGAATCTTGAGCAAGCCGAGCCCCCATAGTTCGGTATGCTTGCATGAATCTGCCCACCGACGCCAGATAACTCCGAATCCCTCCCAGTACCGACCTACCAACCAACCAAAAGAAAACCCCCCAACCCTCCATGCTCCGCCGTCGCAACCCAAGCGCGACCCATTTACAACTCCAGTCTCACCCATCTCAGCCCATCCTCAAAACCATCCAACCTCGCCTCCATCAAAATCCGATCTACCACCCGAACACACATCCATCAAACCCAGATCTACCTTCACAAGAGCTCTGCTCCTACCGCCGCACCACACTGACGTTGCCGCCAGTACCACGCAAACGTCGACACCCATAGGAAATTGACGCGGCGAGACTTCGCCCAATTATTTATAAGTTTATATATGTTTTTATAAAAGTCTATATTATTCTATGTTTAAAATTTTGTATGTAAATCAGTTCTAATTATTTTATAAGATATTACAAATAACTACGGTGTTACACTTAATTAAGTTTAATGATAAAATATTTGACAAATTAAATTGAATCAACTTTATTTTAGAAGCAAGTGTAAAAAATAAACTTATTTAACAGCACAAGCAAAGAACAGAGAAGTTGTTGGCGGGACAGACAACTGGCGCATTTATCTCTTTGCCTCCTTTTCAACGATTAACTACCATTCTACCCTCCCTATATATTTACTATTTTGCCCTTCATATTCCCAAAATGCCCCTCCCTCACAAAATAACGGCGCCTCCTTTTCCCTCATTTGCCCTTCACCTGAAAAATACCAATTATACCATCTTTCTCACCTCTTTTAAATAAAAAAAATCATTTCTCAAGTCAAATAATTAATCAAATATTATTTTAAATTATTTATATATTTTTTAAATAAATAAGTAGGAATATGAATTATTATATTTTGTTTTTATTTGCTATTTATTTCCATCATTATACCCGTAAACAATAATCCATATTTTTTAATTTCCACCTCTTAAAAGTATTTTATCAAAATTTTACTCTATTTGAGTTTATGTATTACCCCAAACTTTAAAAAATTATAAGAATTTTTTATCCTTCTTTAAGCAACCTGTGAATTTTGATTTGATTTAAATATAAGGAAAATTGCACATCGCTCTTCTAACTATTACTTATTTTTACGGTACTTTCAACTAGTTCAACGAGTTTCACTGCAAAGTTTTGGCTGTCACTTCAACGAGTTCTGACGAAGGGGCAATTCTTGACATTCAAAGGAGGTAAATTGGTCACGCCAACTCGACTAAAAATGTTTTGCGAGTTTTCTTGTTATAATTTTCATCCACCACTTTCTTTTTCAGTGTATTTTGTTTTGTATTTCCCAGATCATACATCCCTCCTCGGAGGTATTTGCTGGGCTTTGTTTTATTACTTTTCTAATAAAATAATTTGTTGTTAAAAAATTATTTATTTTCAATTTAATTTTAATGAGTTTAACTGTAACAAAATTGTGAGGTGAAAAAACTTAAATACTATTGCATTAAAATAAATAAACTATTTTAACTTTTTTTTCTAAAATATTTTTTTTATCCGAATAATGATGTAAAAATGAGTGATGGTAGATTGGTGGTACCTAAATTTCCCTTAAATATATTTCCCTTATCCTTTGCAAGGGCAGAGTCGTAAATAACAAAGAGACCTTGTCGAGTTGTGGACATCTGATTGAAATATATCCACTAAAGTACCAACTTTACCCTCCAGAAATCCCCTAATTTTCCCCCAACGGCCATTCCGCGGAGCAAGTAAGGCGCAGAACACTCCTAGAGAGAGAAACAGAAGATTTCTAGAGAGAAAGAGAGACGTTAATGGCGGAGGCGAAGAGGGAGAGAGATTCGAGCGGAGAAGAAGATAGCGTGAAGCTGTTCGTAGGTCAAGTCCCGAAGCACATGACCGAGCCTCAGCTCCTCGCGATGTTTAGAGACTTCGCTCTCGTCGACGAGGTCAACGTCATCAAGGACAAGCTCACTCGCTCCTCTCGAGGTTCGATCTCCTCTCGCATTCCATTCTATACGCGTGATTCGCCTGATTCGTCGGCGTTGCGAGTGTTGTGCTTTGTTGTGCCTTTCGATTTTCGATTTTGCAAACCCTAATTGATCGATTCTGTGTGTGTTTTGTGTGTAGGGTGTTGTTTTGTGATGTGTCCGTCGAGGACGGAGGCGGATAAGGCGGTCAATGCTTGTCATAATAAGAAATTGCTTCCTGGGGTTAGTGCCGATTTCTATCTCTGTTTGTGTTTGTGTTTTTGTTTTTATGTTTGTGTTGTTGTTGATAATGTTGGACATTGATGATTGGCATTGGAATTAGTTGATGAGTTGTGCTTGCCTGGGATCTCCAAATGAGCAATGTGTTAGTTAGTTTAGCTGATTTGATTGTTTCTCGTGGATCGATAATGTGTTTTTGGAGTAATGAGCTTCCTTGAACAGTCGAACTACAGTTTAATGACGAGTACAGATTTGTTCCTACAATGCTGCACTTTTTGGTTTTATGTGACTGGAATTTCGTGTTCGATAGTGGCAACTGATGGGTTCAATGGTGTGAGCTAGGACAGTATCATCGGACTATTCAGATTATCGTTTGATCCAGTGTTCTAAAAATCCCCAACTTGTCCGTTTGGTCCCCAATTAATCCCCCGATCAATCCCCGAATAGACCCGATTAATCCTTTGTTAATTCTCAATTAATCCTTGAATCTAATTTATTTTCCGATTAGTCCCCAGAATTCCATCTCCACCCGACTTGTGCCTAACGTTTTTTAGAACATTGGTTGTATCTATAATTAGTTTCTGACCCACCAATGTGTAAATTAAGAACATATGGTTTCATATTCACCATTTAAGTTTAGAGTTGATTCTATACATGTTGGATCGAGTAAGCTTTGTAGTCAATTCTTTGTTGTTTTGGATGAACTTCCATTTAGCTTATATCTGGAAGATTCTAAGCAAGAAGAATTCCATTAACTTAAGTTGTGTTAGTATTCACTAACCAGGAAAAATATTATTACAATGAATGGAAACTTTATCATGTGTTTGGATGATTTTGAAAAAAGTGGAGCTCACTCTCAGGTCCAAGAAACACGGAGAAACCTTACTCCACAAGTTAATGGGGATAGGATTAAATATAGACATGAGCCACACCAAGTAGCCTTTACTGGACATTTGAGTCATTTCCAAGCAATCACTTCAATTTAGCTCCCACTATCTTGTATAAATTTGATTTCATTATCTGGTTGAGAATTTGCAATCCAATTATTGTGGATAAAGTTTATTGCATATCTAGTCATGTAAGTGGATCTCTTTAAACTTTGCACTGCCCTTTGCCTTTACATTATACAACTTGCATCTTAACCCTTTTGCCGTGATTAAATGGGCCCCAACAATTTGCTGTTCAATTCAGGCATCTAGTCCATTGCAAGTGAAGTATGCAGATGGCGAGTTGGAAAGGCTAGGTGAGGAGTCTTTGTTTAATTTCTTAGTATTGTCATAGCATATGTGCTCCGCACATGTTGCTTTTGGCTATTTTGTTGACTTCCGCTTACTGTATTTTCCTACATGCCCCTCGGTTAATAATTTTTTTACTGTCTCCTGCAATCCAGAACACAAGCTCTTTGTTGGAATGCTTCCAAAGAATGTTTCAGAAGCTGAAGTTTCTGATCTATTCTCTGACTATGGAACTGTAAAGGAATTACAGATATTGAGAGGTTCCCAGCAAACAAGCAAAGGTGCTTATTTGGATTCTTTCCACAAAACTATTTCCCTAGAAACTTGTTGGTAAGCTGGGTTTACTTATGGCAGGCTGTGCATTTTTAAAGTATGAGACCAAAGAACAGGCCCTTGCAGCCATAGAAGCAGTAAATGGAAAACACAAAATGGAGGTTCGTATCTTGTTTTTAACCCTTAGTTGTCCAGCTGTTTATGTTTGTTTATTTGTGTCTAAAATACCATTTTGTTAAGATATTACAGTCTCTCTACTTTGTTGTAGTCTTAACATTATCTTCTGCTCCTTTAGGGTTCGAGTGTTCCTTTGATTGTCAAATGGGCAGATACAGAAAAAGAAAGACAAGCCCGGCGGGCTCAGAAAGCTCAATCTGAAGTTCCTAACATGCTAAATGCAGATTCACAACATCCCTCATTGTTTGGAGCCTTGCCTATGGGTTATGCCCCCCCATATAATGGTTATGGATATCAGGTTAGTCATACATTGTCTTCAGAAACAGTTTTCTTGAAGTGAGATAAAAATGTATCTGCATTGAAGGTCTGTTGTAATATTCAAAACATTTTAGGGTATAATGCTTCTTCTATTAGAGCAGCTCTGCATTCTGTATTGACTAATGACTTAGTCACTGCGTTACACTTCCGAACTTAGTTTCCTAAAAATTTAAGTTTAGGTTGTGATGATTGTCCCTTTGCAGACTCATGGAGGTTATGGACTTATGCAATATCGATTGCCACCAATGCAGAACCAACCTGGCTTTCATAATCCTATGATTCATCCGGTGAACCAAGGAAATGCTCTACGAGGAATAACACCTGACCTGGCCCCTAATACACCCCCTAGAAATTATACCATGCCTCCTGCCAGTTATGTGGGCTCTTCTTATCCTGCCGCTCCAGGTACTCAATATCCCATGGCATATCCTGGAGGAATGATAAATCACCGATCTTTGAGTAGTTCACCTAGCTCAGTGCCACCAGCTGTGAGTAGTAATTCTGCAACATCTTCAGGTGCCAGTTCAAGTTCCGGGGTACAGATTGAAGGTTATTTATCTATAATTTTTCAGTTAGTATTACTATTACTTTACAGTCATGTTTTCTGTTATTCTAACATCAAATTCTCTACATTTGTGTATGTATTCATTTTCTATTTTCTCTGGCTCAGGCCCTCCTGGTGCTAATCTATTTATTTATCACATTCCTCAAGAATTTGGAGATGAAGAACTCTCTAATTCTTTTCAAGCATTTGGTCTGGTCTTAAGTGCTAAGGTCTTTGTAGACAAAGCAACTGGGCTTAGCAAGTGTTTTGGTGAGGAAATTCTCCATTTAATATGACTTCTAACATCAACGAATTGTTTCGAATATCTAAAGAACCTCTATTTGCAGGATTTGTCAGTTATGATTCACCAGCTGCTGCTCAAACTGCTATTAGTATGATGAATGGATGCCAATTAGGTGGCAAGAAATTGAAGGTTCAACTTAAGAGAGACAACAAACAGAACATAACTTATTGATTTGAAGGTGAGTCATAGAAGGAAGAATATTCTTGCATATCTGGTGGCAGCAACCTGGATTTATGGAGTTGCTGCTATTTCTGGGGGTGAATGGGAGATAATCTGTGATTGTATGTCTTGTCCCACCCTACTTGTAATTGCCTCGTGGGACTTAAACCCAATAACTTGTAATTCATGGCGCTTTCTGTCCTAATACGGTTTGTAATCTGTGTATCATGGAAGTTCATTTAGAAATTAATCATCAATTTATTGATTCTTCTCTGAAAAGAGTTTGTTTGTGCTTTCATTATGACTACATGTGCTGATATTTAAGTGCAGTGTTTCAAATGATGGACATAGGCTTCCTGCACCTGCTCGGTCTCTTGTATATGATTCAGGTATTGCTGATTGAGCATTTACTTTATCAGTGGTTTTATCTGCGAGACATTTTGATTTATAGGGGTAATTTCAGATTCTATATCCCAGGTTTCGATTGTCACTCTCTGGCAGACAACTGCTCCTTTGAGCTATTAAATAGGTGACGTTTCTTGATGGAAGAGGAAAGAATGAGATAGAGCATCAGCATACTGCCAAGAAACTACTGATGAAGGTATTTTGCGTTTCCTTTTGAATTTGTTAAGGTCTTTCTCACCTGTTTGACTAGTTCAGTCATGCATCGGCTTTTTTTACTTATCTGTTTTTTCCCTTCTAGACGGAATATTGAATTTTGAACTTGTATGTTCCTCCTCCATACCTCCATTTTCCATCTGTCCCTGATCCATGACATGAACTTCATGGTTCTATTTTCCATTGCATTACCACAAAGGTTTGGAAGAACTTGGATGCATAAAATAGGTGGTTGACTGTTTTTATTAACTTGAATGGGTTATTGTTGTTTATGTCACAATTAATGCGACTTGTTTAGAAATTGGAACTTAAATAGCGTCACAGTTATCTTATCCTTGACTCTAAATATGTTATGCGTCGGCCTCTATTATTATACGCAGTTTAGGAGTATACACAAACTGAAAGGCTTGAAATTGGTATGGAATCCAAATTATTATTTTTGGTTTACCTAGACAGTCAAACATTGAATGATGTCAGATAACCCTTAAATTGAATTAGGATATATTGGAATTAACTAATACTATGGTCTCGCTGACAAATGAATGAGTTATGTTTTTAGGGACAAAGCACCCGATGCGGAGTTTGGGCACGAGGTGACTCCTGGCCTGACAATGTGTTATGTTTGTTGAATGAGTGGTACGGCCACATGTTTGACAAAACCGACGCATTGGGATGATATGTTTGTCGAATGTCTTTTCATAACAAACTGTCTGACAAAACTCGAGGTTAAAACCTGCAATGAACTCGAGTTTACTATTTTCTGTCATATTAGGTTTCCTGTTTCGGTTCCTCTATAATAAGATTATTATCCTCTGTCGGTGGACATAGTTGAAACATTGTCAGCGAGCCACATAAAATTCTTGTTTTCTTGTTTATTGTTTATTTCCGTGTTAGATCTTCCTCATTATGTGGGGGACACTTGAATATGACACACATGCTTAAAAACTGCACACACAGCCTACAGTCAATTAGTTTAGTTAATGTAATGAAGATGAAGCAAGAACACGGTTGCTTTGATTGTGATTATTGTTGGCCATGATAGGTGCAGAACTTGGCAGATTTGATTACTCAGGCACGAAAGGTCATATCAAAGAGGAAGCTATTTGATGGCACAGTCATTTTCTTGGTAGGTATTTATCTATTTGTTGTGTGGAAAGCTATCAGCATCTTTCATTTTGGGGTAATTTGCGTGTTCCAATTATGAAAGACTTTTGTCAAAGTGCAGTGACTTGTTATCAACAGGAAAATGAAATTCATCTCCTCAAGTCGATTGCTCGCCACTTTGAGAAAAGTCCACCTGCCGACACACTATGCGTTTCTGGTTCATTTCCTACTTTACACTTGCTGAATTTTCTCTTACTTCATCCAAATTATTCAAATGTCCAATAATGTTAAGTGCTATTCATCTTGACCTGAATGATATTCTTGGATAGTAGGATATTGTATTTTTTCAAGGCTGTTATAAACTCAGAATTTGAGAACTCGGCCGGCTGACAAATAAAGAATTTTGACATTATTTCATATTAAATATTATTATTTTTGTTTGTAATGTTTATTAGACAATTAATAATAATTAATATTTTACCTTAAAAAAATAATATTTAATAATGTCCAAAAATTTAATCATTTTGTATAATAATGTTTACTAAAGTGTAATAATAATAATAATGGAAAATGACACTTTTGTGTATCTAGCTATATATAATTCTCACTTTCATATCTTACAATTTTTTTCCAGTAGCCTGAATTTCATTTTGGGATAATTTATTCCTAAAATACTAAAAATACTTAAACTATCGTTGAAATTGAACCAAAATTAAATTTGGTCTAATTGAGAGAACCGGCCCAATTTTGATATTGTTGAAAATATTAAAATGCCCTTAAATCAACTCAAATTTTCAAAGCCTACCCCTTAAACTCTCCCCTCCAATCTCCCTCCACCTCCTTTCCGGCTCCTCCGCCGCCCCTTCCTCTTCCTCACCCTCGCTTCCGTCCTCTCCTTCACCACTGCCAAAAACCGTCGCGCCAATCCTCCTCCGCCACCTCCAAACCCTCCTCCTCCACCTTCAACCATCTCTAATCCTCCTCCTCCTTCGACCACCTCCAACCCTCCTCCCCCAATAACAACCGCCGCCCAAACCTTACTCTGCCACCTCCAAACCCTCCTCAATATACATAACACTGGTTTTTTTTATCAGCATCCTCATCCATGCCCCCAAAGTAGAGAATCCATTAGCATTTGAAAACTAACTCATTATATTAAACAATTCTTGTCTAAATCAAGGATGGCAATTGAGCAGGTTTATATTAAGATTAGTGGTTTGCGTTTGGTCCCGTCAACGTCAAGCACAAAATATTTTTTCTATAGGGATGACAATGAGACAGATTTATTGATTGCTACCCTTTACCAACCAAATCGAAGATATCATGTTCTCGTCAGATTCATGATATTTTGTCTCTTTATAGAAATGGTAACATGATAGATTTAATGATTCTCGTCTTCTATATGTTAGATTGAGAATACTAAATTTACGTTAACTTTATAAATTTAAATCCCCCTAAAGTTTATAAATTTTCGTCATTCTCGACTAGATGAATCAAGGTATCATACATTTATACAGAGTCGTAATGAGAAAGTGATTATATATACACACACTTTATGTTACTTTGTTTATTACATAAAATCTTTATAAATTCTTCCATAACTTTCAATCAACCTTTGAAATTATAATAATTTCCACCATGCATGCCATGGGATTAGGTCATTACTACTTGTTAGGCATGCCTCACCCAACAGACCCGACATCAACATTTATTCTCTATAAAGACAAGGACTAGAATGGTCAAGTATTTTACTATATCCTTCTAGAGGAGGCATATAGGGGCAGATAGTTATTCATTTATTGATTAATTAGCTTCTAGAAAAGTGTGGAGGGTGGCTACAACAACAATGGTGGGGAAGGGAAGCTACATTTCCTAGTATTTCCTTGCTTCTAGAAGATGTCAAAGTTGAGCTTTGATTGGATTGCTTGAATTTAGTGGCTTTCCCATAAGGTGTCTTTTCCTCCTTTCCAATTCATTACTATAATCTCTCCCCTTTTGTTTTTGTGAAGTGACCCACCACACAAAATCAAAACATTACACCCACCCACAATTTCCAGCTTCTTCTTTATATTCTGCTTGGCTTCCTCAAGAAACCCAGAAAAATTACATCAAACTGTGCTCATGGATTTGATGAATCTTGTTGATGTGTCTCCTTTCTTGCTCTTTGAGTCCACAGGAGACTCTGATCAGGTGGAGGAGGAGCTCTTGGGTGGTTCTTCTTCTCATCTTCCCACCTCCATGGACACTGATGATGATGCAGAGTCTTGCAGCTACGACGAATCGGATTGTTCTTGTTGTTGTGTTGGTTATGATGATGATGATGATCTTGATGAGTGTGATGAGCAAGGGGAGGTGGAGGAGGAAGGTGAAGAGGAGCCACCACCAAGTGGTTGTGCTGATTCAGCTGAGGAGGTGGTGATGATGAATGAGATGGAGAAGAGCAGGCTCTTCTGGGAAACTTGTTTGGCTTCTTAGATACTGATTTTCTCTTTATGTTCCATTGTTTCTGGTTACTTCAGCTCACAATTGTGCATAACATATACATTACCATTTTTCTTTCCTTTGATTAATGCTATAAACAAAAAGCTCACAAAGCCTGTCTTTATGTCAAATATGTAAAGGATTCTTGATTTATCAGTGTAAGGGTGGGCAATTGAGATTCCCCGTACCCAAACGAGGCAAGGAAAATTCTATGATTCAGGAGAAGGGTTAGGTTCGAGGCGTAAGAGGGAAAAGGGGACAGGGTCGGGGAATGCATAGCCCACCCTACACCTGCCCCGTTGCCATTCCTAGTATTGTCATTTGATAAAACTGTGGCTCGCCCATTCTATTCCGGGCCCAAGATTCTAACCCGTAGCCCAAATGCAAACCGATGGGCTGCGGGTGTGCGGGCGGGCCGGGTAGCGGGTCATTTATCCCATCCCTGGATGGAGATGATGAGGTTAGTGTTGGATAGGGGATGGTGATAGATCAGTGTTAGGGATTAATTAAACAATGGAAAGTGGCAATTTTGGACTAATATGATAGGATGTACAGGTACAATGGACATACTCGACTTTAAGGAAATGTACATTGTGGGATCTGTTAACACGTTTTGTTATCGGGTCAAGACAGTACTACGCACTTTAAGTAAATGAGTTAAAAATATATATACAATAGATCTCAGAACAAGTTTATATTTAACATATAGTTGAAGTCAAGGAAAACACATACAACTAAAACAACTAACCTTACCGTAATAAAGATTGTTTATAAGGATTTGAAGTGTGTGGAAGCATGATTTAGAATAGATGCTAAAAGATGATTGATTACTACATTAGTAACGACATATCAGAGTATGTTTGATTACAGTTCAAAATCAATACATCAATCGGTTAGCCGGCTGAACATGACCTTGTTGTTTGCACCATTACCGTCTACATTTTAAAGGTTTACATGTAGTAGAAGACTTGTTGGGTGATGACTTAGAGGCGGTGTTTGACGAAACACGATGAGTACACAATTGCTGGAACCCAAATGGATGATAATTATTTTGGTCGGTCGTGATTGAGAATTCAATGATTTAGTTGTAGTGTAGATTGACGTGTGTTCTAACATGAGACATAATTCATGATTAACCAATTTTTTCAGGAAGTTCATTAAACTTGATAGATGTCTCTCGCATTAACACAATCAATAACGTGCACTATACATCATCAAGCCAGTGTAAGACATGATTAGTGAGATCTTTAAGGTCAATCGAAAACTAATGGAAGTAAGAAGGTCCATTATCACATTCAACGAGTGCATGTTGTCAAAGATAGGGAGTGATAGGGTTTAGCATATGTGTGTTGCAATTGCAAGAGATCTCGCATCTCACGTAACTTGTTTGTCACTAGAGAAGTATCAATAATCGAAAGAGTGTTGGGACTACACCATATAATATATTACTATGGTGTTTTCATAAGATGTTGGCACAGTTCAATCTTTCACTAAATTTATCTTAACTATGTGAACGACAAGTAAGAATAACCAATTTTTGTAAAAAGAAAACACATATTGCGACCCTCAAATATCGATCTCACTGAGAATATGGATCTAGGAAACTTGACTGTTAAATGTAGAGTGGATAACCAACAATTTAGTGGATATGCATCCACTAAACTACTCACTATCATGCAATCACTACAATGAACACTAAGATAACCAACAATTCTGAACTATCAAAGTTGATTGGGGTAGATTGCATTTTCTCGGGATTGCTTGTGAGTTAATGACAAAATCAATCACCAAGTAGGGAATTTGATTAAGTTATTGTAATTAAGACGTTGAGATCTCCAAGTTCAACTTAACGATTAACGATAGAACAACCTCATTCAATTCTTGGAAACCTTATAGGAAATTCTTAGTCTACGAGTTGGGACTCCTCGACTATTAAACTAAGTTCGTCCTCATAATAAGGATGTAAGTCCGATCCTTCACCCATGCTCACCAATCATTGACTAATCGAGAGGCATTAGCGAGACCCTTAACCATAACACTAACCTAATTTAGTTTAAGATTAGATCATCGATAAATTTACAATCCCGTTCAAATCCAACCTCAATCTTAGGTTTAGCTACTCATGGACATCCAATTATCAATCATTAACGAAACATCGATTCCACAATCATCACAGTCGTCAACCTGAATTGGCAATTCCACCCACTGTCAATGCAATTTACAATAAAATACACTAAAAGAAGCTCAATTACTCATTTAATATCATCAATCAATGAATCAATCAAGTCTACAAGCACAATCTCATGCTTGAGACCTCGTCAACATTAAATCCAATCCAAATCTCAACGATCAATGTATAATTTCATAATCACAACTCAATTCAACTTACATAAAGTGCAAATCAATTTAATAATTCTCAAATCCACTTGTGAACAGTTAAATCTCAATTTTAAGCTACAAATCTAAACAAAACTAGGTAGAAATCAGAATACCCACTACAATTGATTGATCCAAACTCTTCACCTTCACCTTGAGCTTCTAGTTAGATCAAATTTCTAACTCTTCCTTGCTCTATATCTTCAACAAACTTCAATCTCTACCTTCCTTAACTCTCAAAATCTCAACAGAAAGGGTTAGGAGCTCTCCAAGAACTCAAGCACAAAATTCCCTTCAAATATGAAATTAAGAGTTTATTTATTATGAAAATCAAGATAGGTGCAAAACTGAAATTTCTCGTAGAAATTTGAGCTATTATCATCAAGTCACGACAGGGAGTCGTGAAGAGTGGTTTTGTTACTTCTTCCTCATGCAGCTTGAGAGTCTTTCTCTGTGTCCTGCATCCAACGACAACCAAATCACAATAGAATGTCGCGACTTAGGGTATTGTGACTTCTCCTCTAATTTTCATGAGCTTCGATCATGTTGTGACTCTGGGTGTCGTGACTTGCACTCCAGCTCCTGCTCTCATCTCTCTGGTTATCAACTCACGACAGGGTGTCGTGCCTCTAGTTGTCGTGAGTTGCTTGATGATGCTCCTCTTAGATACAAGTCATCTCGACTTGATCTTGGTTTCACTCCCGAGCTTTTTTTTGCTCCAAAAATGTCTCGAAATGACTTGTTTTCATACAAATTCACCTCATTTATAAATAAAGCTTAAATGGTATAAAATAATTATAAAACGTGGACGGAATCGAGTTAATTATGAAGAGATTTGACCCAAGTGGAGGTGCAAAAGTCACTAGCCTCAAATGTACACGGGATTTGTGATAGATTGTGGATGATTAGATTTATTGAGTGTAGTGGCAGCATGTACTGAGTAAGATCCGCCCACAAACTTGAAGAGATCATATCCTTCAAAGGTTGCTTGAATTTCTAGCTTCTAACTTATACAATTGGTTGAAGTAAAGCTTAGTGATATATGAATATTGATAACGTGTAAATATACGCCGCAAATATATATAATAATAATTATTATTATTATTATTATTTTTTTATTTATTTATTTATTTTTTTTTTTGTGAATAAAATTGTATATTTAATATTTGATAGCGTCTTCATACTTATAAGGTAAAATGGTAAAATGATACCGTAAACTATCACACTTTTGCAAATAAGTGTTGTGTACTTAGTTAAAGACAAGAAAATGCCGTAAACTTGAATTTTTTGTACAAAATAATATATTTGTACAAAAATGACAAAATATAAAAATTCAGAACACATTTTTATCTTTAACAAAGTATGCATCACCATATTTCAAAATTGTGGTACGCACGTTTTTGTCGTTTTCTCTATTTTTAAAAGAGAGTAGGAGTAGAAATACTCATCGATGTTGCCCAAGGTATCTCTAATTAATGAAAGACTAGATCATAAATTATTAATAAACGTTTGGACAAATCCAATGTGAACCAAACTTGGCCTACATCATATGGTGGAAAAAAAACTTCCAAAATATGAACATTTCATGAGTAATTCAGATAATAGAAGTCATGCAAAGCTAGCAATTGATGTCGGAAATGGAACTTGCTTTCTGCAAATCAAAGTCTTGAAGTTGAAAGTGTATACATAACACAAACACATTCCTGAACTACATCAAATCTCCAGACAAATATTACAGACCTTTTAGCATATGTTGCTGCAGCTGCTTACCATTTCCTGGTTCCAAGACTTCTACAAAATGTCAAACGCAGACTTCAGAAATCCTGAGAGACTGATAACACAACACAAGTTCAGCCCACAGCTGAACCTTCAACTCTCTCACAATCAACTACAACCCAAGCACACTCCCAAATTTACACAAGCAACTGTGACTCGAGAGAGCAAACCGAAAACCCGAAAATGAAACTTTCTGCCAAATCATGTTAAAACCAAGCAATCAGTCCAATTTCGACGAACTCAAGCCTACCATTTTGTCTTCCATCTCCAAATCACCAGTTTCTTGATCTTGACATGCCTTCACCGCAATGTTTGTGTCGATAAGGGTTACACCCGAGTCCTCGCCATCACTCGTCGTGCTCGAGCCAGAACTCGCATACTTGCTGTCTGTAAACGAGACGCCAGGCTCCATGCTGAAGCCAGAGCAACTCTGAGTCGCCATATCGGTGGTAATAGTTTTTCCATCGCCTAATTGCTTCAAGAAGCGTTCTTCTATCTCCCCCAGCGACTGGACTTCATCTGTGTTCTCGTCGTCTTCACAGCTATCGCTGTAATCGGCACGATCGTCATAATCTGATCCCGGCCCTCTCAATTCGCCACTGGTGTCAATCTCTCGCTGGCTATCATCAAAGTCCTCCTCGGTTTGAATATCGGATGAGTGGGTTGACATCGGGGAGTATCCTCCAGCTGCTCCTTCCTCGCGCTCTCTTAGCGTCTTCATAATCAAGGTCTTGAGGAAGTTCATGACTTGAACAGCATGCATCAGAGCCGTCAATGGATCAGACATCTATTTAAGAAATGCAACAAAACAGGATTTGTCAAACATACAGAAACGTACTGATTTAGCTAAAATAGGCAGTTTTCTGAAAAAAACAGTAGGCGCTGGTCAGGCGGAGAGGGCCTCATGGGGACTAATCAAGGATTAATCGGAAAATAAGTCAGATTGAAGGATTAATCAGAAATTATAAAGGATTAATCGGGGATTAATTAGACAAGTCAGGGATTTTTAGAGCACTGAAAATAGAAGATGTGGGTTTTTATGGCTTACCTGAGTCATGTTCGGCGCAAAAACCATTGCGATGTTCCGTGCATTCATTTTGTTGGATTCTTCTTCCTCGACAACATCAGCCATGAGATCAACGGCCCAGTTAAGCAATGCGGCCTCGGTTGGCTTTAACTGCTTCAGAAGCTCAACCGACTCCTCTTCAGTGTTGCATTGGAGAACTTCCTCAGGGGAAAGCCCGTCTAACACTCCCGATGGAAGTTCTCGGAACCAAGCCTTTATTAGGCCTGCCAGGCAATGAACATCGATATTGTCGGGTACAATGCCTCTATTCAGCTGATCCCTTACGTGTTCCTCCTTGCTGTTCTCTGGGTTTATCCGAAAAATCCCTTCTGCCTACAACACCATTCAACTAAATAAGTAACCGAAGAACGCATACAGCCCAAAACGTAAACATAAGCACCGTTCAGACACATGTTTCGTACCCTGAGGCCTCCCTGTGAATACAGGCGCTCCTGCATTAGCAAGAGGATGGTAGGAACACTATTTCCTTTCGAATCAATAGAACATTGCATGGACTCCGCTGAAACTCCAAACACGCTAACACTACAAAAAATTAGATGACCACAGTTCAAACAAGTAAGCATCATTTACACACAATACTCCTATATACGAAGGAATGAAACAAGGCAAGATTTTGACTTAAGAAATTATACATATGGAAGAAATATTAGAGAAAACAACAAAGCCAAATATGCTAGTTGTAGGAGAATACAATTTTCCATCATAGACCACGGAAGAGCCGGGACCCTACAATCTTGAGAAATCTCTTAGTTAATTAATTTTTGTTGGAAAAGACGTCTTTCCAATGGTGAAAATAAAGTAGTGGTAATCATACAAACTTTGAAAAACTTAAAATCAAATCAATTTAGCCCAGACCTAAAACCCTACATCAAACTACTTTCCTAATAGAGATTCACAAGGTTAAAAGTATGGTAAAAAGGACAGAACCTAAAAGGATAAAGTTTAAATCTTGGGTTTCTCCGCTAAAAAAAAAACTAGCACTGCATGCATCACGTCACTAGTTTGGGTGCATTTACACAGCAAAATCAATACAAGTAGAACTTAACCCAAACTATGGGCAAGAACCACAACCAGCAACTTAAAAAATCAGTAATAAAACAGTTAAATATGAACAAAAACTAAATAAACCATTTTGAGCAAACACCCAGATAAAAAATCACCAGATCAAGCAATTGCAGCCAAACCCAGATGAAAATCACAAAAACAAGTATTTTTAGCAAGCCCCAGATCCAGATGGAAATGTCACAAAATCAAGCGTTTGTGGCAAAAACCAGATGAAACATTTCAAAATCAAGCAATATTAGCAAAATCATCAAAACCCACATGAAAATTCCACAAAATCAAGCTATTTCAGCAACACAAATATGAAATATCACAAAATCAAACAATTTAAGCAAACCACATATGAAAATACCACAAAACAAGCAATTTCAGCAAAAACTAAATGAAATTCCACAACATCAAGCATATATAGCAAACCCCAGAAGAAGCATCACAAGAGTCGAGCAAATTTAGCAACACCCACATCAAATATCACAAAATCAAGCAATTTTAGCAAATCCCAGCTAAAGTTCAACAAAAACAAGCCTTTTCAGCCAACCCAGATGGAAATATCACAAAGTCAAGCAAATTAAGCAAAACCCAGATGAAACACCACAAAATCAACCAAATCCCAGCCAAAACCACATCAAAACCCTAGAATGTACAAGTGCGCTCGCAAGCGAGCTCATACCTAGCACTCGGGACTCGACCCGGAATCTCCACCTCGAACTCAACGGGCAGACCCAGAAACCCATTGAACCGATCAAAGGTCACATGAGTGATGTGCCTCACATTCGTTGGCCACCCAATCTCCATCTGCTGAACCGCCGAAATCACATCCTCTCCTCCTTCCCTCTCCACACGGCACGCCACCATCGATTTCCTCAGCGCCGCCACAATAAACGCCACCAGAGACAGCTGGTTCTGCTCCTCCTCCGACCTGCTCCTCTTCGCCCTCTTCTCTCCGCCGCCTCCGCAACCACCGCCCTTCGTCACCATCACGAGACCCGTCATCGACGATTTCTGGGTTTCGATTGATTTCTGAGAGAAAATCGTTACAGAGAGTTTCTGGGTCGAGCTCGATTTCTCTGAATGCGGAAATGGCGTTTTGGTCGCATTCAACGGAAGGGTTTTTGAAGTTCGGAGCTCAAACGGCCACATAATTCAAATTTCTCAACTTTATCTATTTTGTTTCCTATTTTGACCTTGTTGTTTGGTGAGAATTACGGGGTCGTGCCACTATCCCCACATGTGGGCCCACAAATATTCAGTTTTATAAATAAAAGTGATTTAATAACATGATGAAACTCATACCAATTGAAATTAGAACATTTATAAATTATAAACCATTCAATTAGACTATGATCATTTACTGCTGAAGACAAGGCCATTAAATTAGTTGGTAGTTATGATCACAAGTTAGTACTTATAATTAAGAAAGATAATGATGGCTAAAGTTATTTTTTGAGAAAATGAGGACTAATTTTTGTGCTTACAATAATTACAAATTTTAAATATTTTTATAATTACTGATAATCTATTATATATAATAGCAATACGTAAATCAACATTAATATTCTAGAGTAGGTCTATTGGTCTTTGTATGCGTTTCGTGTTTGGTCTTTGTGTGCGTCTCATCGTCGGCCGTTTTCGGTGATGTTATGACTGCCGGTATTGATTGATGTGTCTTCGTTTCTTTATGATTAGACTCTTTGGTTACTTATGTGTTCCCGAATTCCCTATAAATTCTCCGATCTCTGACGATTTTGGATATCCGATCTCATCCAAATTCTAATGTGTTGGTCTCGAAAAATTTCTACTTGTTGTTTGAGATTCTCTGATTTCTGATCAGCGTAAGCGGTTTCGGTGGCATTTAGGGACTTCCGATGGAACAAATATGTAGTAGGTGTTGAATCGTATGAAAATTTTTATACTACTGTATTTGGGCGTCGAGACAACATTCGCGATTGTCCATTTTGTGTAATCGGCGATGCTTGTGGTGTGGTTGATATTGAGGGAGCATTATTGTGTTTTTCTGTGTGATTTTTCTTGCTTTACTGTTGTTGAAGACTGAAGTAAGCACTGATTACCGTAAATTTGAGCATTAAATGGAGATTATTTGTTTCTCTCTGTATTCCCTTCCTAATGGTTTGATGGATTCGTGTGTGGGAAGAGCAGTTTGTGGTGTATTTTCCTTTCTTTATTGTGTTCTTTGGTTCTGTTGTTTATTGTTGGATATGTGCTTTAACTCTTATATAATGGATGTGCTGGAGTAAGTTTGACTTCATTCTACCTTCTCAGTTGTATGTTAATATTGGCCGTTGAAGCTGATGCACAGTGTTTTGCTCTGGGTTTTCTTGAATATTGTTTAGTTTCTAAATAAATTGTTGAGTGGATTGTGCTCTGTGCACGACACGACTTTGAAATTAACATCTGGTTAGCTTGTACTGTCTGAGATACTGGTTGTGATTGCATCTTCTTCAATATTCGTCTGGTAGTTTCTGAGCTGTATAATTTTATATAGTTTTAGTGTTTCTATCCTGATGGAAGATTGTTCCTTGTCTAATGAGTTTCAAACATTTGCTGTAGCAATTGGTAATGTTCGCGAACACGATCTATTTGGCCATCAACGATTCCTGATATTTCATATACTCGTGATTATCTTTCGATTTTTTTGCATCTTAGCACTCTCTTTACACTACCAACTGAACGTATTTTTCTCAGGGAGTTTATGCCCTATTCAAAGAAGACGGGGTTCTTTTGGTCATCAATAAGTTGGATCTGTGTGAAAGTGGATGTACTCTTCTCATTACTCAGTAACTGTAGCCTGTTTTCAAGTGTATAAAAGTTCAATTAGCGCAATTTTATATGTGGTTACTAGAAAATTAAGTTATATGTTTATCTCCTTCGTAGGTTTAATACATAGGCTTTTTATGCATAATAAATTTTGTTTATTTGTTGATTTTTAAAATTACTTGTAGGGTTGCCCCAAACCGTTGGTTGTTCTTACGGCTTAGGTAACATAGATATTGTTAGTGTCCTTTTCATGTCTTGCTCCATCATCGGTATGAGAGACTTATGTCACGCCCCGAATAATTTATTCCAAATATTCGCGGTACGTGCGGCACTTAGTCACGTGTGCAACTCGTATGCTCGTGCTAAGTCAGCCTTTACGCTTGCAAAATATTTGCAAGTAGTGCGGATGCGTTACTCGAATTGTATTCGATATGAGGCAAGATGGAAGTGTGGGAAAAGTTTCCCGATTTATGTGTTTATTAAGCAAATGGGAGAACTATACAAGTTGGAGTGCAAGAATGTGGAGCTTTTGTTCATGCCCCAAATGAGTTCCTACCCCTCTATTTATACCTAAAACATGACATATCGGACGGCTAGGATTCAACCAAATGGACGGCCAAGATTGGCCTTGTAGAGAGTTCCATCTAAATATTTAGGATTTTTCTTTGGAACCTTCTAGAATTATAAATATCTCGACTATTCTAGAGAGTTCCACAAAACTCTCCAATTTTGGGCAATTCTCCAAGATTCTAGAGAATTCCGCCCAAGCCCATCAATTTGGGCCTCTTGTGCCATTTGGGCCGCAAGTCCAAAAACCCACGGATGAGCTCAAATACATACAAATCCGTCCAAATGGCACTTGTAGAGCCCATACTTGGACGAAAACGTCCACGGATCCGAGTCAACTCTCTCGGTCCGTGACACTTAGGCCCTCTAGGAATATGTGGTTGACATCCAAGCCAAGGTCTAGGAAATTACTTCACTCGTTCATACTTTGGCTAGCAATTTCCCTGATACACCCAGTAAACCTTGGCCTCTTCTTCTACCCATGCTACTGCTTCTCTTTCTGTTCCTCCTCGCCAACCTCGTCCCTCTTCCTAATGCAACGGCCGAGTTTCATCATTAGAGACGTTTTTGTATCCTGGATCATGCATTACATGTCTGACTTAACTCACCTCATGCATGATAGCTCCGTTTAAGACTATTACTAAACCTTTTTTGCCACGCTCTTCTCCAACCTCATAAAAAATCAATCTTTTTCTTCTGTGTTTTTCTGTCAAGGGTTGTGTGTGTTTTGTAATTATGTTATGTGTATTTCATTGAGTATGTTTTATGTATTTTCTAGATGTTAATTATATGAAAATTTGTGATTGTGTTTGCATTGTTCGTTTTCTTATGTGTTGGTTGTTGCCGTTGGTGTGCCTGTGTTTGTGGGCACACCTGATATACCTCTAAGTAGGTATGTAAATTATAGGAGTAATTTCATGTCAGTACCCCAACTTTACCTTATTTCGAATTCAGTACCCCAAGTTTAATTAATTGCAGATAAGTACCCAACGCGGTTAAATCTAACAGAATTGATATGTAAAAAGACCAAAATACCCTTAGTATTTAATTTTCAAATTGTGCACATATTTAATAAACATGAAATGACTATTTTACCTTGGTAAAATATTGAATTGAACTTACACTTAAAGGGTATATTTGTCTTTTCAAATAACAAAATAAATTATATTAAAAAACCAAAAATAACTTGTGAAATTACATATATGCCCTCATCTCTATAAGTGTAAAATATCTAAAATAGCCCTAACTATTTATCAAAATCGAAAATTGGGTCTTTGGTTCAGCAATGTATTTTCTTGATGAAATTGGAAAAAGGTCAAACCAAATCAAATAAATTGGGAAAAATTAACATGGAAGGCAATTGTTTTGAAAATTTGATGAGTAGTTAGGGCTATTTTAGACATTTCACACTTTTAGATTGAAGATGAGGGCATATATGTAATTTCACAAGCTATTTATGTTTTTTTAATATAATTTATTTTTTTATTTGAAAAGACAAATATACCCTTTAAGTGTAAGTTCAATTCAATATTTTACCAAGGTAAAATAGTCATTTCATGTTTATTAATTATGTGCACAATTTGAAAATTAAATACTAAGGGTATTTTGATCTTTTTGCATATCAATTCTGATAGATTCAACCCCATTAGATACTTATTTGTAGTTAATTAAACATAAGGTACCGACAAAAGAAATTTCAAACTTGAGATACTGAATTTGAAATGAGGCAAAGTTGGGGTACTGACATATAATTACCCCTAAATTATAAATTGTGGCTGCTGCACTGGTGAAGGTGGTTGTCTCTGCAAGGCAAATGCTCTCAGGTTACCTGATATTTGTTGTTAGTGTGTTTTAATGTTTTGTATATAATTTTATGCTTGTTGAACGATGTTTAGTTTATTGAACCTTGTATTTGTAAGAGTGTTGGTGATTTTTTTTTTGCGAATTATGACAAGTCTTGTTAATTAGGATTATATCTTATAGAATGGGTATATAAATGAGATAGTTTTCGAATTTTGGTGCGTTTGACCGTATTTGATTGTTTCAAATATAGTATAATATTATATTAAATTGTTAACAGGGTGTTTATATTGTTAACAGCCTTTCTAATTCCTCTCTATGAATATAATATTATGTTGCCACCGTTTCAGTTATGTTTCTGGCTTTAAATTTAACATTTTCCCACCAAATGTATAGTACGGGGAATCAGGAATCCTATTGATGTTTTTAACCACGTTTATTTGTTGTATATATATGAAAGGTTCGCTTTCTTGGAGGAACAAGTTTAGTTGAATTAATTACATTCCATCGACCATGATTATTGCCAGTGATTTATGGCTACGATAGAGGTTTGTTTATCTTATTTTGTTTACATGACCGTCATATGCAAAGTAGACATGTATTGTCATTGTCTTATGCATACGTCTTTTGATACTTGAATATGCTTCCGATAAATAATTTCTCCCACATACAATTGTCGTTTATCATGATTAATGCGTCATAATTGTCCGTTCAATTATTAGCTTCAACTGTATTCATTGTTTACCTGTTTAATCTCATCAGATGAACGAATTCCAATAAGTTTGGACGGTTCATTTTTTACTCTGGTTCACACTAGAATACATCTATCATCAATCATGACTGTTTGGAGCGTGTTGATCAAAATTAATTTGTGAGTGGAACTCGTGATCTAATAAAGATGAGATAAGGTTTTGATTCTCATTTAACAGATTAATTAGTTGGGAGATTGGGATTAATCAATTAATAATTACTTGTTCTATATGTAACATGAATTCTGAATTAGAGTATACAACTTTCGGTTAGATTCTGTTTGTTGATTCTTGGTCCATTAACTATGCAAAAATGTCAAGGAACCCGTATCATGTGTTAATATGCAGAAATTCGTCGATTATGATCCTATTATTAGTAAGAATCAAGTCCATAGTTATGTTAGGTTGCATGGATGAGTGTTTGGTTGCCACTATCAGGTTCGATCCTTGTTTTGACGGTGCAACGAGTGTGTGGATGATGAAGGATGGGTTGTGGACCAGGATGTGCTTTATTCACGATTATTATAAGTGGTTGGGTCAACGAGGTGAGGCCAGGTACGGGCTCGAGTTTTGCTTTCCCGATAACATCGTCCCCCGGACGTTGGGTACTTGTTAAGCATGGTGATCGAGAGTTGCACGCTTATGATCTGAAAAAGTGGACGGTGTTCGTCATTTGTTCCCTCATGAACTTATGCGTTTAGAATGTATATGTAGGTTGTTGATAGTGTATTGATTCTGGGATTGCATATTTGTGTCTCTAATATCGATCTCAATGAAGGAATTGGAGACGTTGAGAAGATAACTGACAAAATGTATCCCGCTATGTTGGGTCATTATACTGACGCTAGCTTGTTTTAAATAGTAAATTATTCTAGTGTTTCTGAGATAATATCGTACCTAATAATTTACATGGTTGATAACGTTTTATTATTTGTTATGATAAATTTATTACGTGTATAAACCTCTTGTCCTTAACTATTTTAATTCTTCTATCATGTTCTTACGTGCAATATCGTTTTTAAGCATTGTTAATATCGTTCTCCGAATACATTTTTTGTAGCGATTCCTAGTTTATTTTAGTGTGTATTTTACACGAGTAGAGATGAATCCCATGGATTAAATATATTTGTAATTTACCAGATAAATGTTGAGGTTCTTTATAATTTAGTATTATATGAATAACACAAACACATTCCTGAACTAAATCAAATCTCCAGACAAATGTTACAGACCTTTTAGCATATGATGCTGCTACTGCTTACCATTTCCTGGTTCTAAGACTTCTACAAAATGTCAAGCGCAGACTTCAGAAATCCTGAGAGACTGATAACACAACACAAGTTCAGCCCACAGCTGAACCTTCAACTCTCTCACAATCAACTACAACCCAAGCACACTCCCAAATTTACACAAGCAACTGTGACTCGAGAGAGCAAACCGAAAACCCGAAAACGAAACTTTCTGCCAAATCATGTTAAAACCAAGCAATCAGTCCAATTTCGACGAACTCAAGCCTAACATTTTGTCTTCCATCTCCAAATCACCAGTTTCTTGATCTTGACATGCCTTCACCGCAATGTTTGTGTCGATCAGGGTTACACCCGAGTCCTCGCCATCACTCGTCGTGCTCGAGCCAGAACTCACATACTTGCTGTCTGTAAACGAGACGCCAGGCTGCATGTTAAAGCCGGAGCAACTTTGGGTCGCCATATCGGCGGTAATAGTTTTTCCATCGCCTAATTGCTTCAAGAAGCGTTCTTCTATCTCCCCCAGCGACTGGACTTCATCTGTGTTCTCGTCGTCTTCACAGCTATCGCTGTAATCGGCACGATCGTCATAATCTGATCCCGGCCCTCTCAATTCGCCACTGGTGTCAATCTCTCGCTGGCTGTCATCAAAGTCCTCCTCGGTTTGTATATCGGACGAGTGGGTTGACATCGGGGAGTATCCTCCAGCTGCTCCTTCCTCGCGCTCTCTTAGCGTCTTCATAATCAAGGTCTTGAGGAAGTTCATGACTTGAACAGCATGCATCAGAGCCGTCAATGGATCAGACATCTATTTAAGAGATGCAACAAAACAGGATTCGTCAAACATACAGAAACGTACTGATTTAGCTAAAATAGGCAGTTTTCTGAAAAAAACAGTAGGCGCTAGTCAGGCAGAGAGGGCCTTATGGGGACTAATCAAGGATTAATCGGAAAATAAGTCAGATTGAAGGATTAATCAGAAATTATAAAGGATTAATCGGGGATTAATTAGACAAGTCAGGGATTTTTAGAACACCAAAAATAGAAGATGTGGGTTTTTATGGCTTACCTGAGTCATGTTCGGCGCAAAAACCATTGCGATGTTCCGTGCATTCATTTTGTTGGATTCTTCTTCCTCGACAACATCAGCCATGAGATCAACGGCCCAGTTAAGCAATGCGGCCTCGGTTGGCTTTAACTGCTTCAGAAGCTCAACCGACTCCTCTTCAGTGTTGCATTGGAGAACTTCCTCAGGGGAAAGCCCGTCTAACACTCCCGATGGAAGTTCTCGGAACCAAGCCTTTATTAGGCCTGCCAGGCAATGAACATCGATATTGTCGGGTACAATGCCTCTATTCAGCTGATCCCTTACGTGTTCCTCCTTGCTGTTCTCTGGGTTTATCCGAAAAATCCCTTCTGCCTACAACACCACTCAACTAAATAAGTAACCGAAGAACGCATACAGCCCAAAACGTAAACATAAGCACCGTTCAGACACATGTTTCGTACCCTGAGGCCTCCCTGTGAATACAGGCGGTCCTGCATTAGCAAGAGGATGGTAGGAACACTATTTCCTTTTGAATCAATAGAACATTGCATGGACTCCGCTGAAACTCCAAACACGCTAACACTACAAAAAATTAGATGACCACAGTTCAAACAAGTAAGCATCATTTACACACAATACTCTTACATATGAAGGAATGAAACAAGGCAAGATTTTGACTTAAGAAATTATACATATGGAAGAAATATTAGCGAAAACAACAAAGCCAAATATGCTAGTTGTAGGAGAACACAACTTTCCATCATACACCACGGAAGACCCGGGAGCCTACAATCTTGAGAAATCTCTTAGTCAATTAATTGTTATTGGACAAGACGACGTCTTTCCACTGGTGAAAATAAAGTAGTGGTAATCATACAAACTTTTAAAAACTTAAAATCAAATCAATTTAGCCAAGACCTAAAACCCTACATCAAACTACTTTCCTGACAGCGATCCACTCCATTAAAAGTATGGTAAAAAGTACCGAACCTAAAAGGATAAAGTTTAAATCTTGAGTTTCTCCTCTCAAAAAAAAAAACTAGAACTGCATGCATCACTCACTAGTTTGGGTGCACTTACACAGCAAAATCAATACAAGTATGTTAATATATGGGCCAAAGCCCACCATGTTGTGTTATCTTTCCTATTCCTTATAACTCATCTTTCCTATTCCTTGTAACTCATCTTTCCTATTCCTTGTAACCCTACTAATATAAATATAAGGTCTTGTATATATACGAATACAATCAATCTATTCTCAAACCTAATATGGTATCAGAGGATTATTCGATCCTACTCTAAATCAATTTGCTTCCGCTCAATTGATTTCATCAAACTCTCGAAATCAATTCTTTTTCCACTATCACCAAATTAATATATGGGCCAAAGCTCACCATGTTGTGTTATCTTTCCTATTCCTTATAACTCATCTTTCCTATTCCTTGTAACTCATCTTTCCTATTCCTTGTAACCCTACTAGTATAAATATAGGATCTTGTATATATACTTAAGCATCGAATACAATCAATCTATTCTCAAACCTAATAAAGTAGAACTTAAATTCAAGATTTTGTTTCTCTCCTCTACTCCACATTCTTAACAAACCAAATCGTCTCAACAACACCCAAACTATGGGCAAGAACCACAACCAGCAACTTAAAAAATCAGTAATAAAACAGTTAAATATGAACAAAAACTAAGTAAACCATTTGTGAGCAAAAAACCCAGATAAAAAATCACCAGATCAAGCAATTGTAGCCAAACCCAGATGAAAATCACAAAAACAAGTATTTTTAGCAAGCCCCAGATCCAGATGGAAATGTCACAAAATCAAGAGTTTGTGGCAAAAACCAGATGAAACATTACAAAATCAAGCAATATTAGCAAAATCATCAAAACCCATATGAAAATTCCACAAAATCAAGCTATTTCAGCAAAACCTAAATGAAATTCCAAAACATCAAGCATATGTAGCAAACCCCAGAAGAAGCATCACAAGAGTCAAGCAAATTTAGCAAAACCCACATCAAATATCACAAAATCAAGCAATTTTAGCAAACCCCAGATAAAGTTCAACAAAAACAAGCCTTTTCAGCCAACCCAGATGGAAATATCACAAAGTCAAGCAAATTAAGCAAAACTCAGATGAAACACCACAAAATCAACCAAATCCCAGCCAAACCCACATCAAAGCCCTAGAATTGTGCAAGCGAGCTCGTACCTAGCACTCGGGACTCGACCCGGAATCTCCACCTCGAACTCAACAGGCAGACCCAGAAACCCATTGAACCGATCGAAGGTCACATGAGTGATGTGCCTCACATTCGTTGGCCACCCAATCTCCATCTGCTGAACCGCCGAAATCACATCCTCTCCTCCTTCCCTCTCGACCCGGCACGCCACCATCGATTTCCTCAGCGCCGCAACAATAAACGCCACCAGAGACAGCTGGTTCTGCTCCTCCTCCGACCTGCTCCTCTTCGCCCTCTTCTCTCCGCCGCCTCCGCAACCACCGCCCTTCGTCACCATCACGAGACCTGTCATCGCCGATTTCTGGGTTTCGATCGATTTCTGAGAAAAAATCGTTACAGGGAGTTTCTGGGTCGAGCTCGATTTCTCTGAATGCGGAAATGGCGTTTTGGTCGCATTCAACGGAAGGGTTTTTGAAGTTCGGAGCTCAAACGGCCACATAATTCAAATTTCTCTACTTTATCTATTTTATTTCCTATTTTGACCTTGTTGTTTGGTGAGAACTACGGGGTCGTGCCACTAACTCCACATGTGGGCCCACAAATATTCAGTTTTATAAATAAAAGTGATTACCATGGTGAAACTCATAACAAGTGAAATTAGAACATTTATAAATTATAAACCATTCAATTAGACTATGATCATATAATGCTGAAGACAAGGCCATTAAATTAGTTGCTAGTTATGATTACAAGTAAGTACTTATAATTAAGAAAGATAATCATGGCTAAAGTTTTTTTTTTTAGAAAAACACAAATATTATTAAGCAACTAATCCGACACCACGCGGACAGTCGAAACAATTGATGATGAGACAGACTCTGCAGCGTGATTCCAACTACTGTTAGTTAAAATGTACATTACTAGTTGATTAGCCACGGAATCACAAAAGTGACGAGCAAAGTAAATAAAAACACATGTCTTAGAAGTATACAGTACACAACACCTATTGCTAGTGATATCTTCAAAGATGTTCAACTCAACCCGTTTAGCATTATGTAGAGCCACGACATCCACCTTTTACGGATAGAGAAACCATGTGATCTCGTTGTAGAATGTTGTATCTAGGGCTCCATGATAATCTAGGAGACTAATCTACTCGAACCAGTTAACATCATGCAGAGCCACGGCCCTCATCTCATACGGATGGAGAAACTCCATGATCTTACTGCACACCGCATTAAACCAGCTTCATTGGTCAAACTTACGATCAATATGGGAGTCGTGAATCTTTAGTAATCCAAGTCCTCCAAGTACTTTATGTTTATTGGGATCAGCTCATCGACAATAAAGAAACTTTGATCCTTCCCAATACCAAGCTTAATGGCACACCCTACAATAATTACAAATTTTAGAATATTTTTATAATTATTTCAATTTTTAATAATTACTATTTTTCTATTATACCCATGATTCATCATTGTCTCATTCGCCCAACAAGCTCGAACTCAAAACTCTCTTCCGTAAAAGTGTGTTTCAAATAGCTAGAATGTTCCCTTAAAAACATATTTTTTAATTGTTTACTTAGATAAATGTGCGGAGATTCGTTTATATGTCAACATTTGCATTAGAAGCTTCCATGTAATGTGTAAATTATGCAATGTATAACATAGTTAGATAAACCACAAATATATTACTTACAGATTAACTTAATTTTCTAAACAGTCTTATATGGATCTATCGAACATTATTATGTCTGATTTAGATTTTTTTTAAATGTGTTATAATATTGTGATATATATGGTTTGTAGGGTTATTATGATTACTATGGAATGAAGCGTTAGGTTGATGAGGAGTGGAATTGTGGAAAAGCGTGACAAGGAGCGGACAGTATTAGTGAGACATAGATCCTCCATTTCCTATAATGTCCCTACCAAATCTTTCTCCAACGTGCGGGTTACAGCTGGCGAGTTTTGATTGGGACCCAAAAAAGGGTGCGTTTGAAATTCAAATACTCACATGCAGAGATGAGTTTTATTTTTCGACCGCACCGTTTTTGTTGCTTTCTATGACTTCACCGTGAAAAAAAAGTGTAATCGAGAAAGCGTCTTGTCTTTTTATCGGTCAACTTTTCGGGTCAAGTCATGCTTTAAAGTCTAGACAATACGATTACGATCTTGAACAACTATCGATCAATTGAATCTACGTCAATTCAAGTACATAAACACAAACATTAGTAAAAATTAAGTGCATGGATATACTTTTCCATTGACACAAATGGCAAAACTGCAATCTTGTGATTAACCCATAAAAATATCAAATTGCAATTAATTAATGTATTTATGCATGATTCATTTCCCGAAAAAGTACTCAACTAATACAAATGCATATAAAGAAGATGAGCAGAAACTGCTAAGTATCAAATATATCTGCATTGATTGTATGAAATCTGAGACATCATGGTCTGTAACTAGACATCAAACCAAAAATTCCCATAAAACATCAAAGGATTTACAAACACTGCAGACACAATACTGATCCAGCATTTGTTTATGACCAAACAAATATAGCATATAAAAAGCCTTAAAACTCTTGTGAGGCAGATCCAATGTCTCCCTTTCCCTTGCCCATCTTCTTTGGCAAGAGATTCTGATGAATATTGGGCAAAACACCTCCATTAGCGATGGTGACAGCTCCTAGAAGCTTGCTCAATTCTTCATCGTTCCTCACAGCAAGCTGAATGTGCCTCGGAACAATACGATTTTTCTTGTTGTCTCTTGCAGCATTTCCAGCAAGTTCAAGAACCTGGAAATCAATACACCAAAGCACATTAGTTTAAAGAACAACAAATATAAATTAAATAGCAGATTTGCAAATCAAACAGATGGATTTGCAAAACCCAAATCACAAATACAGACTACTTAAATGCTCAGTTCAAATAAAAGAAATTTTAATACACCATCCCAAATGCAATAAATGAATAAACAAAAAGCTGATTCGCGAAAACAAATTAAACCAATAATTAAGATCACTATGATTCACTTGTACATAGAGCAAAAATCAGACATACTGCATCCAATCACAATCATTATTTAATATGCCAAATATGCTCCAATAGATGGATGAACAAAACCCAATTGTACAACATCACACTGATCTGTGATCAATGATCAATTCAATATAACAAATTTAACAATTATCAAAACAATAAAATCCTTAACATCATCAAAATGAATCACAAAGCTCACTACAGCAGAAATAATATTGATCCCCAAAAATCGTAACCCACATTTTCCCATAAACCAAACAGATTGTAAACAATTCAACACATACAATAAGATCAAAACCAATAGAAACAGGAAAATCAGCGACAAAACTAAAACAGATTAAGTGAAAAGTAGAGACCCCAAAACTGTAACCAGCATTTTCCCATAATCCAAACAAACAATGAGCAACTTTAAGATCAAAACAAACTGAAACATGAAAAACAAGTCACAGAACTAACAACCATCAGTAAAAATATCAATCCCAAAAAAAATTGTAATCCACATTTTCCCATAACCCAAACAGGGCATGAGCAATTCAAAACATGCGCTAAGAACCAAAACAAATTGTCACCCACAATAGATGAACAAACCCAGTTCTTCAACACAAGACTAATAAATGATCCATCAAATGGAATTTAATTTAGAACATAAAAACTAATTCAAAAGATTGATGAACAAAAGCCCCTTTCTAGATAACAAATGAAACCATTGCCAAAAAAATAAAATCAACCACAAAACTGTAAAATCAATAAATCCCAAAAAAAAAATTGTAACCCACATCAAACCCAATTGAAACAGGAAAATCAGTCACAAATACCAATACCCAACAGTAAAAACCACCAATCCCAAAACTCGCAACCCACATTTTCCCACAAACCAAACAGACCGCGATCAATTCAAAACATACAATAAGACCCAAAACAAATCGAACCCAGAAAGCAATACCTCAGCGGCCAAATACTCGAGAACCGCGGAGAGGTACACCGGAGCTCCGGCTCCAACCCGCTCAGCATACTTTCCGGCCTTGAGGAACCGAGCGATACGGCCAACAGGGAATTGAAGACCCGCCTTCTGAGACCTCGATACCGATTTCGAAGACTTGGGCTTGCCTCTCCCTCCCTTCGTTGTTCCCGGAGAACTCATCGCGATCGACGAATCTGAAACCCTAATTTCAAATTTGGGGACGATTTTGGGGTTGCGATTGTTCTGAGAATGTTGTGTTGGTGAGAGGGACGAAGTGAAAGAAACAGACCATATATAGGAGAAAAGGAGAGTGACGTGGTGGAATCCGATTGATTGGGACCGGTGGGTACGGATTGTCGACGTGGCGAGAAATATGCGGGAATTATTTGATTTTGATTTCGATTTCTTTTTTCAAATTAATAGTTTTTGCGCGGTCCAATTCCATGATAATGCGCCAAGACCAATACTGTGGAACGACGGCGTTTGCTTTAGCTACTCGCTAAGGAGACCGATACCGTGAAACGAAACAACGTGGTTTTGGGTGGTGTGTTTTCTCTGGTGAATGGGCCATCGAAGTGGATCTCAAAACTTATTTTCGGTTTTGGGCTTTTGTATGAATGTAGGCTTAATTAACCATCCAATATGAGAAGCCCATTATATCATGTTTCTCATGTTCCTCTAATTATTCTTGAAAAATTGGTCTTTAACTGATCATTTCTATTTTTAGTTAGAGTATCATTCATGAAATTGATTTCAAAATTATCCCATTTTCTTAATTTTTATAATTTATTGTTGATAAAATTACAATCCATCTAAATTTTCTGCGAAAGAGATTCACTGTAGTTCACATGATACAAGCATGTATTTTTAACCTGCTCCTGAGATGATGGGCTAATATATACATATATATATATACATGTATTGCCAGATAAAAAACAAATTCATCCAACGATTTAAACTCTAAATTATTAAAAGTATTTTAGCTGAAATCCGAAATATATAATTAAAATATGAATCAACGTATTTAAACTTTATGCAAGCAATAATATGGCGGTCGAATTTAATTTTTCAGTTCATAAACCATCTATAAAGCTAGGAATTGAAAATAACAGATACCATATTTGGCAAGTTGCCAAATTAGGTAAGGATTTTAACTAATTTAACTCTCCACTTGCCATGATCTATAAGTATAACTTAGTATAGTGCAACCCTTTTAATATGTTATCCATCATATCATTTATTTCTCAGCAATAAATGGGCAATCATTGTAATTATAAATAAAATAAAATTCTGAATAATATAATGACAGCATTGTTAGTATGTTCCAACCATGAAAAGAATAGGGGAATGCAAGACTTGTGATCACATATCAAAACCATTTCAAAACTGAACATTACACCACATTCATTGTATTTGCAATGCGATAAAGTTTGGTTGGTTCTTTGTATGTTTTTCTGTACTTTGTCATCAAAGTTCATTGTATTTAGACCCTTCAATCTCATCCCATCTTCGTGCAAATGTGATGAATCTCTTTTTAGTCAATATACTTAAATGTGTTGGGAACTTTTATTTATTTACATACAGAAAATTTAATCCTTAAAATTTTAAAAGAGATATATTCTGTTAAATGTCGTTAAATTGCGAGTTTATGCAAGCAAAATTTTGGGTGAATTTGGACATATTAAAGTACATCTAGACGAGTTAAGACAATTGTTTTCTTAAAAATAAATAACCCGAGGAAATAAAAATATTATTACCACTTTTATTGATAATTTTTTTATTTTGTAAAAATTATATAAATGTAATCATTATTAAAGTGTATATTTTTATTAATTTTACATGGTATAAAAAAACACTCCCACTGTTTTCATATAATTAAACAAAGCGTAATTTCACTTGGGTCACCACAAAAGTTTGTAGTTTCACTCAGGTCACCAAAAATCTAATTTATTTTGTTATGTCACCAAAATTATATTTAATTTCACTGTTATAACTTTCGTTTCATTTTTTTTGTTATCTCACCTATGTGTGCTGCACGCGGCCAAAAAATACGTTGGATGTGCAAAATACACGGTGAGAGATTGTTGTACTGCAACACTAATTTTTCTGAACTCGATTTCAGATTCGGTGTTTTGAATCCAATAATTTTTGTATATGATTTTGATAAAATAATTTTGTACAACAAGAAAATTAGACAAAAAAGTTCAAAATCATTTTTATTTATTTATTTTAATTTTTCAGATAAAATGGTATTTTCGTCATTTCACAAAAACTCAACAGAATTTTAATTAAAAGTCAACAAAAAAGGTAAAGTGAAATTTTTAGATAGTCAAGACACTTCACAAATTGATTTTGTAGTTAAAGGGTGGTATGTGAGATACGCATATAGTTAAAGGAGGTCATGTAAAATTTACCCTTAAATTTCTAATGATCTAAATGAGACTATGAAATTTTTACGGTGAATTACTCATAAAACAAATAGAAGAATAGTGAGTGCTTCAAGGCTTGACAAAGGGACCTACCATATAGTTCACAACACGCCAAAACATGTCCCACCTTGTTGACCATACCAACAACACGACAAAAACCACCCACGTGACCAACATCGTACCACTAATCCTATTCCTAAATATAGAAAATATTTTATCTAAATATGGACAGAGAAATATGAGGAAACGACAAGTCGTTTCGAAAACAGTAGAAGCGGAGAAAAAGAGAAGGGCTTTGCCTAATTGACAAGTCGTTTCCACGGTTTTGTTTATATATTAATATCATATCCCATTGGAAACATGTTTGGGTACGCGTGTGTGACCGACACATGTTCGGCTCAGCCACCATCACATACGACAACACTTCGCTTGTTTCCAAACACGTCTAGTTTATTGATATTTAAATAAAGTGGTGTATTGATAACCGACTATGCACGTAAATAATCATTAATTTTCTACTTATTATTTTCATATTAGAAAGAAAACAAAAGAGCATGGTGTGGAGTTTATTGAAACAAAGCAATTGAGTATATGAATAAAACGTTTTGGGGTTATATAAAGATAATAATTGATAAAAATAATTTCATGAGACTAGTGTATATATTGTCATTTTTTCAATAATTAAAGTATCAATAATAAATAACCATCTACTTTTTATACCTAACCCAATTTCTTTTACCACATGCATGCACAAATAATTCACCACATGTAATATAATTACAAATCTGATATATAATTTTAGAGAAATTATTTACTTATCATATGGGTTGGGAGTGATTTGACTGCAACCATCTCCTCAAAAATCATATCTCTTAATTATCTTAGTCATCGTCGTTGCTGTTGAATGCCGGGAAGTACAACAAACCTAAATCGAAGAACAATAACTTCACAATAGTCAAACTGGTCATAGTTATTGTTTGCAAGCTCAAATATACTTTGTAATAATTTTAAAACAATTGTGATTTTTGCTAGTCACGTGTAAACATAATGAAAGACTTGATTTATTTTGCAGTCGTTCATGTCAAAAAACACGAGCAATGAATACTTGGCGCCGATTCAAATATAATAAATTTTATATTAGAAAGAGAATTATTTATATCAATATCCCCTAAAACTGTAATTGGGTGTTATATGATAAATTGTTTAAATACATATGCGCACACTTGCATTTTGAAAGTGAATCACTTATGTGAATAATTCTTTGCAATTAATCTCAGTTTTAAAATCATAAAAGAAAATTGGATATATACGACAACCCTTTGCTGGCTTCCAAACGCCTCTCCTACCCTTTTTAAAATTTTATTTTATTTAATGATACGATGAATAAAGTGATGTATTGACTTGACTATGCAAATAATCATCAATTTTCAACTTATTCTTTTCATACCAGCAAGAGAACAAAGAACCTAGTGTGGGAGTTTATTGAAACAAAGCAACTTAATTATTTGAATAAAACATGTGGTATATTTCCAGAAAAAAATAATATTATAACATCAAAAATTATAATAATTTTTTTTAATATTACATTTTTTTAACTACCCTTAAACTAAGGTACGAAGTCAGGGAGCCAGTAGTCATAACCATTGAATCACACTCAAATAAGTTAAAATATTACAATAAGTAAGGAAATGTATATTATTAAAACACATTTAAAATTGAAAAAATTTGATACTGTAGAATAAAAAATAAAACTCTAGTGAACTCGAAAAAGAAAGGTTAAATTAACATATATACCCATATTAGAAATACAGAGCTTTAAATGTAACTCTGTTTCTCCTATAATAACACTAAAGTTATTCATATTAGTCACGGAAGGTTATTAAGGTGAATTTATGAAATTAATATATAACATTAATCAACTCAAAAAAATATGTATAACATTAATAACAAATGAATTTAATTTAAGTACAAAAAATAAATGTTGGTTAATTAAATAAAGATGTTTATAATTTTAAACTATATTTTTAAAATCAATCAAATTCCAACATATATGATAATTTTTTAATTTTCACAAATAATAATTCTCACCTAAATAATCACATACACAAAAAATGCTAAATACTGCAAATAATAACAGTAACGATAAATTTATCACAAAAATAAAATTTTAACGGACCGTACCTTTGGATTTCTTGTTTATTTTGGACTTGACTCTTCCTTGAATCAAACAAAAAATAAACGGCCGGGATCAACTACTGAGTGGGCCCAGAATCTATCAATCAGGCTCTCTAAGTGAATCTCGAATTAACACGTGTCAATTCCGATGGACGGTAGGGTGGGTCCCATAACTTCCCGGTAAGGTGCGGAGGTCAAGAATAAACCTCCACGTAAGCGACACCACGTGGGGCCATCTAAAAGTAACGTGTACGCCACGTGTCGGCTAACGACGTCCGCAGGATTACGACAAAATCCGAAGCCGACGATATTTATTTCGGTTTTTCGATTGTGAGGATAGAAGGGCAAAAGGGGAAAGGGCCCACAATTTAAGGTTCCGACAAAAAACATGCGTCATGTGCTTTTCGCTACGGGACAAAACACGTTCCTTGTATCGACAAGCTTTTTTCGGTGATTTGTACGAAGGACCGAGGGCAGTTTGGGGATTTCAGGTTGCTTGGCAGGGACGGAGGAGCCGTCTGTCGCCACCTGCCTTAGCGTGGGCCGCTCGTAAAAATTTACGCGCTATATTTTATATTACGTGAAAAATGACAATTTTGTACACCGAAATATATATATTTGACATTTTTTTATTTCTTTTTCAATATCTAAAATTTCACCTTAGGACAACTGGTCATTTATTTACCAAAACTAGCCTTGAATTTTGGTTCAATTCATGAGTATTTAGTTCAATTCATAGCTATTTTAGAAAAATGACCCGGAAGTACCCTAAATTTTGGTTCAATTCATGAGTATTTTGAAATTATTGTCCCAAAATGATATTCAAGATACTGAAAAAAAAGAAGGATATAAAAATGTCAAAAGTGTATATTTAGGTGCACAAAAGTGTCATTTTCCCCATATTATATATCTATAATATCCTTCAATTCTATTTGATATTTAAAGGTAATGAGTAGTGAAGGAGAAATCTGTCTATCTCGTGAGAACTAGCGTAAGCTCGCTGAGGTGTCGGTGGAGGACATATATGGCACGACAACCTATATTTTTTTTCTTTAATTTCATGGCTCCCGGGTTACATCACTCTCCCGACAAGGTGTCACAATTTCCTATCTTAATTAAGTTGGAGTGTAAGTCACCGAACCACTACGAACCCGTGATATCACCTCCTTGTAATATATATAAATATACAAATATGTCAATCAGGCAGGTTCAATGTAGACTTAATGATCATTTTCCTAAATAACGTGGTGCGGTCGAGGAAGTCGGTATGTAGAAGCTAGAACACCCGGAGTTATCGCAAATGTGTCAGATTTGGACAAAAAACTAGTGTTTTCCGGGCATGCACGGCGGTTTGAGTCAAGATCATGGTTTACCATGTGGTACGACTGATTTCGGCCATCAGAGATCATTCGGAGGGTAAAAATCGCGTTTTATAAATTTCAGGCAATTTTCTTATAATTTTAATAGTTGTTTCATTTCTTTTCCTTTTTTCTTTTCTAACCTTTTTTTCCTTTCTAGCGAAAATTTTTCCTTTTTTTGTAATTTGTGTTTCATTATTTAAGCACTCTCTTACAATATTTGTTATTCAGTTATTTTTTATAAATTAAAAAAAATCGATATTTTCCTCTATATCTATCATCTTCGGTATTATTCGGAATCAACAAACTTGGTAAAGATTTTTTCCTAGCCACGTACGCTGCATCAGTTGGTATCAGATTCTAGTCGATCCTAAGGTATGCCGCCCCGCAGACAACAACGAGCCGCTCCCCAAGGTGCTGATGATGATCAAGCTGAGTTACGACGTGAAAACGCTGAATTTCGACGTGAGAACGACGATTTGAGGCGACAGGTTGAATTATTGACCCAACGAATTGACGAATTGCATCGTCGTGATGATAATACTCTCACGGGCGACAATCCTTTCGTCGGGTTTCGGAATCGTTCACCCGAGCACCCTAACCCTAACCACCGTTGGATTTCAAGGTGAAAATTTCACAATTCGATGGTAGTCTTAAACCAGATGAGTTTATAGATTGGATATCACCCCTGATTTATGATGTTTATGTAGAACCAAATGCAGATGCAGAAGCTGAAATTGTAGAAGCACAATTGAGTCAACATGAGCATAGTATTAAAGGAAGAGATGATTTGTTAGCCAGTGATGAAACTTTATGCTGCGTCAAATACTTGTTCTTAGCTGATTCACACAACAATGGTTAAGAACAGTTTTTGGAGGGCATCGAGAGCTTGTACGATGAAGGCATGACTAATAATTTTGAGTTGTTAAGTGGTGCAGCAACCAAGGTGCTTGGTGAAAGTCTTGCAAGAGTAGAAAAAAATTATTGGGAGCACATGAAACCCAAGATGAAGAGCTACGTATTTACGATCCAACTTATGAGCAAGGTGGGAGTACTTGATATTGCTGAAAATTCTGTAGAAAGTGCTACAAAGATATGGGATCCCGAGGTGATTCTTATTTTCAGGAGGATGTTGCGGGGCCAGATTCGAGATCGAATCTTCTCCATTCAGGAGAGAATAATGTGGTGCGGTCGAGGAAATCGGTATGCAGAAGCTAGAACACCCGAAGTTATCGCAAAAGTGTCAGATTTGGACAAAAGACTAGCGTTTTCCGGGCAGAAACGGCGGTTCGAGTCAAAGTCATGGCTATACAATGTGGTACGACTGATTTCGACCATCGGAGATCATTTGGAGGGTCAAAATCGCGTTTTATAAGTTTTGAGCAGTTTTTTTTATAATTTTTAATAGTTGTTTCTTTTCTTTTCCTTTTTTCCTTTCTAGTCTTTTTTTCCTTTTTTTCTTTCCTAGTGAATTAGGGGTTTCCTTTTTTGCAATTTGTGTTTCATTATTTAAGCACTCTCATACAGTCTTCGTTATTAAGTTACTTTTGATGAATTAATAAAATTTGAGGTTTTCCTCTATATCTATCATTTTCAGTATTTTTCGGAATCAACGAGCTTTGTAAAAAGTTCTTCCTAGCCACGTACGTTGCATCACTAACCTCATCAGATCTGCCAAGTTCGATAAATTTTTCGATCCTTAATATATTCTCTTATATTAAAGTCTCGAGCGCTAATCAATTTACTCCCGAGAATCCCCAATTTAAAAAAATGACATCGTAATATATATGACAAAATCCTTTTAAATTGACATGGACCCGATATTCATGATTCAATTAAGCGATATCTATTATTTTTAAAGAGACAAAATACTAACAATTTAAAAAGTAGGCATCTCACTGGACAATACAATAAAATTTTTTTTTGTAAAACTCTTTGTGCTATCTCTCGCTAAATACTAAAAAAAGATAATCTCACGTAACTATAGCTAGTTTGACATGTTTCTCACATAATTATAGTTAATTTCAAAACGTGTCACAATAGTACATTTGAATTTATTTTTTCTCATCTAACTCATTTTCAGTACAAAACGGACCAAAATGTCCCTTTTTGCCTTTCAAATTTTAAAACTTATGCAACATTTTTCATTTCACATCTCTTAAAACACAATTGATTTTCTGACACTCAGAGATTTTAGATGATTTTGAACTCTTAATAAGAAATGTAGCTGACTTTCATACATTTTTGAAATAATAAGATTCACGAGATTTGGAGGTCTTTAGTAAGCTAAAAGTGTGTTAGTAAGCCAATAGTGTGTTAGTATTTTCTGCTGTAGACTTGCTTGTTCGAAAATTTCATGTTTTTAATCGAAAATTTGAATGACCTTTAGACTTACCAAATTTCGGGAATCTTTAACTTTCATAAATGTATTAAAGTCAACTGCATTTTTTACGAAAACTCCGAAATCTCTAAAAATACGAAAATCAATAATCTTTATAGAGATGAAATGAAAAAAATAGTACGAATTTAAAATTTTGAAAGTAAAAAATGGACATTTTGGTATGTTTTATACTGAAAATGAGTTATGTGAGAAAAAAATAAACTCAAGTTAGCCATAGTCATGTTATCAAACTAGCTGAGAGCTGCTAAAAGTCCAGGTTGTGTACAAAAGGTTACCAATTAACATCTAACTTAACACTACTCTTTATTCGAAAAAAAGTAAAAAACTTAACACTAATCACATTCATTTTGTGGTCTCTGTCGGCTCTCTGTCCACAACCCTCTCTCCATTGCCTTTGACTCTCTCTCTCAAAATGTGTGCGTCACTGACTGTCCCGTGCGGCGCTTCCTCTTAATCCTACGCAGCCCATTTCTGTCTTTTTCTCTCTCTGAAATCTCTATATTGATCCTCAGCCCTTCTCTCCTCTCTTGTCTCACACCAAAAGTCTCTCTTCCTCTGCAATTTGCAATCACAAACACACGTTACTGGGTCTCTCTCTGTTTCAGAGATCGAGACCGACTCAACTTTCTTTCTGGGTTTGTGTCATCAACAATATAGTGATCGTTTTTGCATTTGGGTTTTGAGTTTTGGTTCATTCGGGAATCGGGGGTTGAATATGGCCGGTGGCAAAGAAGTCAACGTCAACGAATCCAAGGTATTGTGCTCTATTCTCTTCTTCTTCTTCATCATCATTTCCACCATTTGTGTCTTTGAAACCAGACCTTAAAAATGGCGGCAAGGTTGATGGGTTTGTTTCTTTTTTTTTCGTTTTCTCCACTCTCTTGTCAGTTTTGAATCTGGGTTTCTGAAATTCTCAGTTTTTATCTTCGATTTGATGTCAAAATTTGTTTTTTTATGAACTTTAGTAATCTCCATGTCCCTTCAAAGTTCCAATTTTTAGGTTTTGTCAACAAAAAAATTGAGTCTTTTTCATAATTTCATCTGTTGTTCATTGTTTCTGCTGAATTCTGCAAACCAATTTCGATCGACACCTTCACGATCCTCAAAAGTTTCAAAATTTCGAATTCGATGACAAAAAAATTGATACCTAATTCGAATTTTGCAGAGAGTTGTGCCTCTGAACACATGGGTCCTTATCTCCAACTTCAAGCTTGCCTACAACCTCCTCCGGCGACCTGACGGGACCTTCAATCGCGATTTAGCGGAGTTTCTCGAGCGGAAAGTCGCCGCCAACACCGTACCGGTCGACGGCGTCTTCTCCTTCGACCACGTCGACCGCGCCACCGGCCTCCTTAACCGGGTCTACCGGCCGGCGCCGGAAAAAGCCTCCCAATTGGGCTTCTCCGACCTCGAAAAGCCTCTCGACACGGCCAGGCCCGTCCCGGTGATCGTCTTCTTCCACGGCGGGAGCTTCACACACTCCTCTGCCAACAGCGCCATATACGACACCCTCTGCCGCCGCCTCGCCGGAGTATGCAATGCCGTCGTCGTGTCCGTCAACTACCGCCGGTCGCCGGAGCACCGGTGCCCCGCCGCCTACGACGACGGCTGGGCCGCCCTGAAGTGGGTCTCGACAAGACCCTGGCTGCAAAGCGGGGAGGATCATAGAGTTCGGATCTTTCTCGCCGGAGACAGCTCCGGGGGCAACATCGCCCACCACGTCGCGGTGAGGGCGGCCCAATCGGAGATCGAGGTTTTGGGGAACATTTTGCTCCACCCTATGTTTGGGGGGAATTTGAGGACTGATTCGGAGAAGAGGCTCGACGGGAAGTACTTTGTGACGGTGCAAGATCGGGATTGGTACTGGCGAGCTTACCTCCCCGACGGGGAGGATCGGGATCACCCGGCCTGCAACCCGTTTGGCCCGAACGGAGTTTCCATCAAGGGGATCAGGTTTCCCAAGAGTCTCGTCGTTGTGGCGGGGCTCGACCTCTCGAGGGATTGGCAGTTCGGGTATGTGGAAGGGCTCAAGAAGTCGGGGCACGATGTGAAGCTATTGTATCTGGATGAGGCGACGATCGGGTTCTACTTCTTGCCGAATAACGATCATTTCTACACTCTCATGGACGAGATTAACCGATTCGTGAATCCTAATCTTAAGTCTTAACTGTTGATGGCACATTGCTTGAACTTGCCGAATAGGATAGTTATGGACCGATAGCTTGACTTTTAGATTTGGAGATTTGGGGGTTTTGCTTCGTTTTCGTAGCGATGGATTGCAGTTATAGGATTTTCGATTATGCAGTGTGTGATTCTTGGTTCTGGGGATGGAGGGCTCGGGTTGTTTGCGGTCGGGAGGCGATGCCATTGCCAACTAGGTGCAAAAACGATATTGGCGGTATTTGCTGATAAAAAAGTGTATGGGAGGGTTATGCAAGTGCATACTCGGGTTGTTCCCAGCTAGGTGCACAAACGTTAATTTACTGGGAGTGTGCCATGTCAGGGAGAGTTATGTAGATTCAAGACTCGGGTTGTGTGTCTGGGAGAGTGTCGGGTTGTTTGTGTCTGGGAGAGTGTATGCTGATAAAAAAGTGTCAGAGATTTCCGCACATTCAGGACTCGGGTTGTTTGAGGTCCGGTGCACAAACGACAAGTGTCTGGGAGAGTGTCACGTTGGCGGTATTGCTGATTATATTAGTCAAAATCTTGCTCGTCGGGGCGTGGAACTTTGCCCTAATTCCGGCTTCCGGCCAAATTATGGAGATAGAGAGGTTTAAGGCAAAATTGGTGGTTTAGTTTTAGCAAACATATGATGTTCTGATTCAATATAAAGGATTTTGTATATATGCAATGTGGGTTCTTTCTTGAATGTGTTTGATTGCATTGCCAACCCTTTGAAACCTTGAATTGAAGCTAGTCTATGATTGTTTGTTTGGTGAGTCTGAAAATGGCATATTTTGAGTCATCAAATGTTTCATGGGAACAAATTTATGGTTTTTAGCAATATTTTGAGAAGACGATGAATATGAACGTATCTTCAATTTAAAACCATACGTACGTGGACATACATAACAAACATGTTTCTGATTGTAATGATTGTAATCATATCAATTTATACTGCGATTGTAATGATTGTAATCATATCAATCTATATTATTTTTTTAAAAGTTATGTTAAATCTTTTTTATTGAATAAAGTGACTATTATTGATGTCAGTTTTTCACCTTTGTGACGGTATATTTGGATCACCGTCACTATGAAAAACTCTTAACGTTTTCTCACATTTCCAACAAGGATATAAATCATGATCTCTCTACAAAATGTAATTCACTGTTTTTGGTGAATTATTAAATCCTTCTCACCTTCCCAGTAAGGTGACCATTACTAACATTGATTTTTTGCTTTTTGATGACGGCATACTTGGTTTACCACCGTCACTACAAAAAAAATTGAATCTAATAATGTATTTGCCCATACAAAAATTTCACCTTCTCAACAGCAATGATCGAAATCACGACCTCTCCCGAAACTGTAATTTGTATTTTTTGGTGGATTAGATTTGTCCTTACATAGAGTCATGTTATTATACACATCAAAATCTTGTGATTGAATTGGAGAAATCTCCTAGTTTGGTATCCCATTAAGGAGAAAGATCTGAAGTTGGGTTCCTAAAGTTGACACTTTGACAACACAAGCACCACTCATCAATTTGAGCAAAAAGCCAAGAAAATGGAAGAGAAAAGACAATAGCTTTAGCTTTCTCAGTCCACATTCCAACCCAAAAGAATTCAATAAAATAAAAAGGTATAGAAATTTCGGAAAGGCAGAAGAAATGATTGGAGATTGGGTCCAAATCAAATAATGGGTTTCTCAATCTTTCAACATCGGTTTGATTAATTCTTGTCACCTCCTCCTTGCTTGCTCTTGGTGGGCTGTTTGGATCCTGGGAAAATTGCCAAGAAACTTGGTTTTTGTTTTTCCCTATTCAAATCCAACTAGTGGTTGGCCATTTTGGAACTATTCCAAAGGACCACTCATCATCATTATTATTTTTTTCTTTCTTTACTTCTTTGTTTAGACTATGGTTGAGACAACTAACTCATGATTCATGAACTAGTTTTGGTAAACAAAGATTACACAAGGAAGAGATAAATTTGTAAATTTAAGTACTTATCAAATGAGCAACAAATTTTTGTATCTGATAAATTGGTTGATGTATGATATATTGATTAACAAGGTATTAAAAATTATTAAGCACTAATACGAAAGACAAACTCTCTTGAAAATGAATCAGAAACTGGTCGTAGAATAATCGACTTTATATTTTTTTTATATTGTTTTAGTTTTTTTATCAAATTAATGAATAAATAAAAACTCTTAGTATTTTTATTTTTATTTTTTATGAAAACCAGTAAGGGGTAGGAACAAGAAACAGCTAAGGTTGAAACAAGGACAAGGAACCTTGTTGACATTGTAATTAGTATATCATTAATTATGGTTTGTCTCCTTGTAAATTAGCTGTTTATGCATTGAAACTTATTGTCAAATTTGATCTTGGCATTTTCTGTTTATTTATATCCATTGCTTTTAGCTTCCACGTTCACACCGTTGGCTGAGAATCCAAAGATTTAAAGAATATAGAGACAGTTTGTGGCTAAAATCTGCAGAAAAATGCATCAGAAACTACAAATATAACAGACATTGCATTTATTCTGTTATTAAAATGGTGGTGTATGTTTTTAACCGACACATTGTCGCTTAATCTTTAAATATGTATTTTGTAATTGTTGATTTCTCATTGTTTTTATTAGCTCACTTTAATCTTTTTCTCTATAACAGTTGTTAAGAGTGCTCATGGTTCAGTTTTAAACCGAGTTGGTTAGATCAAAGTTATAATTGAATCAATTTTGAACCGGTTAATTTTCATTTCAGTTAGTTTTATTTAAACCATTTTTCATGTATATTTTATATTTTTGAGCATCTTTTAACTTACTTTTATGCTTAAATAGTGAAGATACATACTGTACTTAAAATGAGATACATCCATGTCCAAATTAATCAGTTTTACATTCGAACCAAAATCAAATCAATTTATCGGCAGGTTTAATTATAAACGAACAAGACTACATCGGTTTCTGTTTGAATTTTTTTATGAACAATCCAAACAGTATGTAAAGATTTGTTGAACAAAATAAATATGAATAATAATGCAAAATCACTCTTTCTGGTAATATGCACATAAGACTTTACAAATTACTCTTTGGAATATGTACATAGACTTTCTTGTGAGATTCATATTCATCTTCTTCTTCCTTCACCTCAGACATGGATACAACCTTTGCACAATCGACTCACCGGGAGGGCAGCGTTTGAAGGAACTCTCGACGTGATCACATAATGAATCCGTTCAGCAACGTGTTGTTGCCGGTGGAAGGTCGTGTTAAGTGAGGGTAGTGAGGCCGTTATTATCTTCCGCACTGTAAAGGTTCTTGCGAAGAGCTCGTCTGTAGTGTTGGATCCTGCTTTTCTTCATCGTCTTCAAGCAGTCCAGGTTGCCATCTAAGAGATCAAGAGCCTGCATGATAGATATGTTTAGGATGTTAATTTAACAAGAGACTCTGAAATTGGAGCGACATCGAGTTGGCAGCTAAGCCTAAGTTTGAATTCCTGCTGGGATAAGGTTAAGAATCCCGAGATGGTAGCTAAGCCTAACTTTGAACTCTTATCATAGAGGGACAAGCATCCTGAGTTTGTAGCTAGCTATAACCCTGAGTTTGAATTATGTTGGTTGAAGGAGAGAGAGCATACCGAGTTGGCAGCTAGCTAAGCCAAATTTTAAGTTATGCTTGCAAGAATAATTAGGTAAATTTCCTATCAGTTGTAATGGACACAACATCAATAATATTATTCTAACACTGCCGTTGAAGGATAAGCATCATGAGCTGGTAAACTATAAGCCTGAGTATGTATTATGCATGCTGAAGATATGCATTCGAATTTGGTAGCTAAGCCTAAGTTTTTCAAAATAAGCAATTGGTAAGCTAAGTTTGAGTTCTACTGGTTGAAGGATTAGCACTCCGAGTAGGTTGCTAAGCCTGAGTTTCAGCTATGGTGGTTGAAGGCTAAGAAGCTCGAGTTGGAAGCTAAGCCTAAGTTTCAATTTTGTTAATTGATGAATTAGCATCTCGAGTCGGTAGCTATGACTTAGCTTGAATTCTGTTGGTTGAAGGATAAACATTTCGAGTAGGTAGCCAAGCATAAGTTCACATTCTGGTGGTTGATGGATAAGCATCCCAAGCTGGCAACTTAGCCTAAGTTTGAGTTTTGATGGTTGAAGGAAAGCATCCCATGTGGGTAAGCTAAGCCTAAGTTTGAATTATGCTTGTTGATATGATGCATTCGAAGTTGGTAGCTAAGCCTAAGTTTAAGCTCTACCGGTTAAAGGTTATGGATTCTGAATAGGTAAGATAAGCCTAAGTTTGAGTTCTGCTGGTTGAAGGATAAGCATCTCGAGTTTGTAGCTAAGTCCAAGTTTGAATCCTGCTGGTTTAAGGATAACTGTTCCCAATTGGTAGCTATGCATAAGTTTACATTCCGCTGGTTGATAAATAAATATCCCGAGTTTGAGTTCTGCTGGTTGCAACCCGAGTTGGAAGCTAGCTAAGCCTAAGTTTCAATCATTTTGGTTGAAGGACAAGCATTCCGAGTCGGTATACTAAACCTAAGTTCCAATTCTAAATATTGAAGGGAACACTAAGTTTTAATAAACGGAAAATTTAGTTTCTAGGAAAAAACATGCCTGGCTCATAGAGGGTCGCCGGATTGAAGACTGTTGAATGCACAACGACGCAGCCAAGAGCACAAGAGTCACCTGTCTAGAGTCATAGTCATCAGCAAGGGCGGGATCAACGAGCTCTCTGATAGCATTCTTCTTCAGCAACGGTTTGGCCTATAAGAGAGAAAATCCCAATTCAGCAACGCCTGTCTGCTTAACATTCAAAAAAAGGAAGGAAAAAAAACATACCCACAAAACAACGCTTTCTTGTGAGTAATCTATAGCCCGACGACCAGTGACCAGTTCCAATAGCAGCACGCCAAAAGCGTAAACATCTGTTTTCTCATCTACTATACCGTGCATTAAGTACTCCGGAGCAAGATAGCTAGTAAAAGAAAAAAAAAAGCGTTTTTTATAACTGATATCGCTAAAGCATGGAAGGAAAATGGAGGTTTCGGGTCTGAAAGGCACAAACCCGAATGTCCCTTCAAAGTTTGATACTGTATGGTGAGTCCATTGCTCCGGCAGCCATTTCGCCAACCCAAAATCACAAATCTAAACAGAATTCAGTCACTATATTCGTTTTCTACGTTAACTAACTATTTGAATTCTGAAATCTAAAAGCGTAAACCTTGAGAACGGTTTTTATGGTACCTGAGGCTCGAAATCCTTTGTAAGAAGAATATTCGCTGCCTTGATATCCCGGTGAATAATTCTCCTCTGACAGCCCTCATGAAGGTAGAGCAAACCCTTAGCTGTTCCTCGCGCAATCTTAAACCTGATGCCCCATTTGAGTTTCTCCTTCGAACCTGCAACAAAAAAACAGACATATTACTAAAGAAAACATGACGATATCAAGATTTTGATTTTTGTTAGCATTGAACTGACCATATAGCAGAGAAGCTAAGCTTCCATGTGGAGACAGTTCGAGAACAAGGTGCATTTTTCCCTCAACGCCATAACCGATCAATTTAGCAGTGTTGGGATGGTCCACATGAGCCATGATCCCGAGTTCGGACAACAATCCCCCAATGATCTCATCGGGTGTTCCTCGTGTTAGCTGCTTGATGGCCACGAGGCGCCCGTCACGCAAACACCCTTTATATACCTCAGCGTATCCTCCCTTCCCTATGAGATTCTCTGCACAAACAATTCCTCCAATTAGATAACGAAACCAAAAAAGACAACAACAAAAATCAAGGGAAAATTGCAAAACTGTGCCATAATTTTTGCAAGAAGGTGATGTGTTGTTTGTTAATGGAAAAAGGAGTTGTGTTGTTTGTATTTTTTGTAAGAGACAAAATTACCCCTGGAAAAATTAAAATAAAATTTAAAAGTTTTCTGTTATTATCTTTTTACTAAAATTTGTATGATCAAATTTTGTAATTATACTATTTTTAAGTTAAAATTATATTATAAAAAGTATTGATTCTTAATTTCAGGGGCAATTTTGTCATTTTTATAAAAAACACATTTTGCAACCACAACAAATATGCATACAACACAATACCTTTTTGCCATTGAAAAACAAGGCACCCTTTTGCAAAACTGTTGCAATTTTCTCAAAAATCAACTACATGGAAATTCGGTAATTTGGTGAGTGACGGACCTTGGCTGAAGTTATTGGTTGCTGTCTGGAGCTCGTGGAGGCTGAAGATCCTCCACGGAGCGCCCAAACTGCCCGAGTTGCCGCTGACTTGAAAATGTGGCGCCATGGACATGGTTTCTCTCATGCTATTGCACCTTCTGAGTGAGTTCTTGAGGGAACTGAGGGGATGCAATGTGTCTAATTGTTTCTTTGATCTGTTCCTCAGTATTTGCACAAACCCTCGCCAACGGGAGGCGGGTTTTTGGTTTTGTTTGGATTCAGAATCCGAGGTATTGGGTTCATCAAATTCTGAGGTCTTGAAGAAGTCCTCCAGGACACAGGTTGGAGAGCAAGAGTCTTCCTTTGACTTCTCCATTGGGATTTAAGACAAAAACATAAACCTTAACACCTACAAACACAACATAATAACAGATGCACAACTCAGTCATTCTAGTTGTCTACAAACTGTAACAGGAACAAAACATTATAAAAAAAAAGGTGATGGATTCGGTATATATCAATATTCCTTGACAGTATTTAATCATATTCGACATGAGAAGGAACGTGATATCAAGACTCACAAATGCACACCTCACACGAGCATGAAAATATCGAAGCAAAACCATTTCATCTAAGCAAATTGGTCCTTCTAAGTGACTAAAGCTTGTCAAAACCCCGTAAGCTGTGAAATGGGACATAAACATGGATTGAAAACAAAAGCATTTAGGTTCAGTTGACATTGTTTCTCTTCAGTGGCATCAACTCAAGAACTACACCAAACCTCTCTATGATATGAACATCATACAAACCAGGATTGAAAGGATCCACATACATGCAACTATATAGAAAAAAATAAACGTCCTAAAAGGTCGATCTCATAGGTGGAGATTCACATCTTCTCAATGTGGGACTCTAACACTCTCCTCGCGTGCATACCAGATTGACGAGACAAGAACAAGCTTTGATACTATGCTAGAAGTCTGCCCACCTAAATAGGATATTCATATTTCAGACGGGGGACTCTTGACAAGATAGCATGAAAGCATATAGAGTTGTTATGACAATCTAAAACTCAAACTCATCCAAAAATACTAAGATATGTATCAAATAATTAGGGGCTAATACACTTCTTTTCAATAGTGGAAGCTAACACATCAGTGCAAAAGCCATTCATTTTGGTCCTTCAAAATAACTAAAGCTCACCACTAACAAACCTAAATCCAGAAACCATAAGGTCAACAAAATAAACTACTATGAAAGCCATTGCGTAACGGTTTTGGCTGCCAAAACCAAACAAGGCACGGAAGATAGAAGGATGAAGCTGAACCAAGCAAAAAAAAAGATTTTTTTTTGTGTGTCAAAGACTCCAAACCCAACTGTGAACCGACAAAAGAAGCAAGACCCATGACAGAGAAACATTAATGGAGGAAACCCAGAAGAGAACACACCAGAAAGAGACAGGTTCATAAGAGAAAATCAAACCACAGACCACATAACACTGCTAAATCAAGCAGACCCGTGAATCAAAACTCAACAAAAATACAGAAATGTATGTGATTTAGCACATTTACCCAGAAATGGAAGAAACACAGTAGTGAACACATCGGAAAGAAACATACCCATAAGAGAAAATCAAAACACACCACATAAAACTGTGAAATCAAGCAAACCCATAAATCAAAATGCAACAAAACACAGAAAAGGCTGTGATTTAGCACATTTACCCAAAATGGAAGAAACCCAGTAGTGAACACATCAGAAAGAAACATACCCATGAGAGAAAATCAAAACACACACCATATAAAACTGTAAAATCAAGCAAACCCATGAGCCAAAACTCAACAAAAACACAAAAAATGGATGTGATTCAGATTCAGCAAGCATACCCAGGAAGGAAAAGCAGAATGTGTTGCAGAAACTCAGTTCTCAGAGAAGAAGTAGTAGAAGAAGAAGAAGAGTGTTGTGGACAAGACAAGAAGATTGAGAAACACTCCAAAAATGCAAGCAAGTGCTTGTGGATGTTTGTTTTTGAAGATTTCTCAGCCTACTGTTCCGAAAATTCCTTCTTTTTATCTCTTTCCTTTTGATAAAAGAAAAATACATGGAAAAATCGAGAATTTGGGAAAGCGAGCTCTTTGAGATTCTAGTGGAACAACAAGACAACGCCTTTGTCTGATCAAAACGGCTCTTTTTGGTCTCCTTTGGGATTGGCACGTTGGCGCTATATCATTAACCTCGTGTCGACTCGTCTCTCTTAAGTTATTTATGGTGCTCTGTCCAAGACATGAAAATTTCAAGTGTTAGTGTTGTGAAGGGTAAAATGGTCATTTCATTAGAAAATGGTAAAGTAGAGGAAGGAAAATCATGCTTAATTACATTAATCACTATTTTATGGTTTTTATCATTGGGTTGGTTTGGTTTTTGTATTCTATATATATATGGTTTTGTTATGTAATATATTTGAGTAATTTATTAAGAAAAATAGTCATTTCATTACTAAAGGGTGAACAGAGAAGTTATAGCTATTACTATTGTATGAATTTTATCATAGGTTAGGTTTTTGTAATTTTATATATTTACGGTTATATTATGTAATATATTTGAGTAATTTATTAAGAAAGAATGTAAATGATTGAGACTTCATGATCATGTTGTTGGTAATTATGTAATCACTATGAACAATATGATACCCACACGCAAAGCATTGAGATGGTAGAAATGATTGTTTGGGACTTTATATTACTTTGGTGCAAATCAATTTATAGTATTATTATCGTGCAATTCATTGTAACATATAAATATATTAAAATAAATATTTGTATCTATTTAATTTGGTTGTTTTTTAACTCGCTCGACTTTTCAAAAAATATGTAAAAATGCAAATTATGCAATTATGTTGGTTGTCAATATGACGTGACTCATAACAACAACATGCATCTTAAAGGTCTTGAGATGTAATATTAGTTTGTATACATGAACATGATAGTATGTTCCGCTCGATTACACTTGATCTTAATGATTGATCGATCGACTGTAAAATAAAGGCGACTCAAAAAATATGACTAGTGTTCTGAAAATAGGCACAGGTGAAAATTGTCATGACACTCACCCAATTTCATATAATGGACAATTTAAGTTGGTGGAGCAAATCAAAGTGAATCTACACATATTTAAAATTTTCTTACTGAAATTATTTAAGCAATCAATAATCAAAATAATTTAGACGTAACAAGTATTGAGATATTTAATGTTTTTTATCTTAAATATTTATATACATAACGAAGAAATTCGTTACAAACTAAATTTGAGTGTCTAAACTTTCGAACTGTCATACGTGTAGTGCAAAGTTGTAGAATGTGTAGTGCAATGTTGTAGAGTCATATAAAACGTGTTGTGCAAAATTGTAGAACGTGATAGACCCGTAAAACTCTTAAGTGTGCGTTGTAGAACCGGTAGAACTTTATACACACATACTATTATATTGTACAATTAATGTATGTTGTTTATTCAAAAATAAAACAGAGAAAAACTTTAAAATACTAGATATGAGCAACATCAATTAAAAAACTAGTTTGTATATATTTTCACATAGTATGTTGCTTACACTTGCTAGTCGCTTCTTCGACAAGTTTGTTGATATTTGATGGTGTGACCTACACTTATAGACCCTTTTGAAGGTATTGAGAGTTAGGAGCACTCATTGTGATTCACAGCAAATTGTTTCTGCTTCTGTGCTGGTGCCTTGTTTCAATCTCAAAATCTAAGCAAAATCTATTAATTTACTATATTTTGAATTCGATTGCAAGAAAAAGATGGAGTTTTTATTCATCACATTAATTCTCTCATGATGAGTGATGGTGAACATGGATTTCCTTAAAAATGACTTGTACATTATTAATATTTGTGTGCGTAAAAATGTCTAAATATTTTATCGATGTGTAAATTAAATTATATTAAAATAAATGTTTGATTGTGTATTATTATTTAAACATAATATTTGAGTTGTAACTTATGATGATTGGAGATTTAACTTGAAATGGAGAGAATGATTTATTGTTTACTTGGCATGTGAGTCTCATGGTATATTTTTCTCATTTCATGCAATGAAATAGTTTAATCCATTCCTTTGAGGGGGACACAAGTCATACATAGAAAAAGGGTGTACATAAAGGGTTGGAACAAACCCAACAAATAAACTTGATATTTTAGTTGTGAAGCTTGACCCGATATGTCAACCCAGTTTTACATGGTATCAGAGCTGGGCGATTTGGGTCTGTGCTGGTGGGCCTCGCCTCCCTGTGGCTCCGCTTCCCTGTAAGGCTGATGTTGTGGTCCACGTAAGGGGAGAAATAAGCCCGTGTGCAAAAGAAACGTCCTACCATAATCCACGCGAGGAAGAGTGAGTTGATAAAAGACTCACGTGTAAAATACACGTGAGGGGGAGTGTTGAGATTTAAAGTCCCACATGAAAAGAATATAAAATAGAATGAGTGTATATAAAGGGTTGAAACAAACTCAACTAATAAGTTTGAGCATTTAGTTGTGAAGCCCAACCCGATATGTACAATTTCATTTTACATAATGGACATGATCATCCCACGAATTATTGAGCACTCACAATGTTAGTGCTGAAATTTAAAAGACTTTTAATTGTAATCAAATCAGAATAAATAATTATAATTTATAATATAATACCTGGTTTGACTATTATTTATAGCACAACTAATTTATAATATTGCATTTTTAAAGTTATGATATATATTGCATGTACCATAATAAAATCACATAAGGAAACAATATTACTATTTATGCACTGTATAGATTTAAAAGATAAAGCGAAACCCATTAATTAAATTATCCAAAATGGATCAATTCATAAATATCTAGCGGGACATAAAGATTCAATACCTACCCCAACTAGCTAAGTGTATTTTTAGATTATGTCACTTCTCAAAATTCAATAAATGAAGAGAAAAGTTCACTTGCATTCCTTGAAGTTTTGTGAATTTTCACTTACATTCTACGCAAAAAAACTTAGTCTGTAAAGTTCTCGCTTTTACAAAATTTTCACTTAAGTCTAACGTCGTTAGTTTTTTTTGTCAAAAATCAACTATTTTTGCTAAAAAGACAAAAATGCCCATTATATATATTGATCGTCGTCCTCGTCAGCCGTTCCAGCCGGAGACATTCCCCGATCTACCCTCGTGACGTGTCTCCGCCCATCGGGGTTGGAATCGTCCATCAATTAAATCCTCAATTGCTTTTTTCAGCGGTCGGAGAGGAGACTTGAGAACCAGGACGACGAGGAGACCTTCTCGAATCTGGACCGGAACAGGCCGTAGAGGAGCGAGAACCGCTTCTTCTTCGCCGAGCCGAGGTGGGCAGTGAGGCCCGCCTAGGAGGTGCTGTAGAACCGCCGATCCAGGTGGGGCCAGGCGGCGCGGTCAGATTTCCGACGGGATACGTATGGCGAGACGGAGCAAGGGAACGAGATGGGCGGCAGGGGAGGCTCCGAGGCGGAGGAAACTGGCTTGAGCCGGTCCTCCATGCCGGCGCGTAGCTGTGCGTGGGTGAGGTGGGATTGGGTGGCGTTGAGGAATCTCTCCTCCACCACTGCCGATCACAGCTTCTTTACAATATTTGGAATCAGAGAAGACCACGAAGTTCTCAATCCCTCTCCTTCACTACCTCCAACCTCTGTCTAAAACCTAAGCTCCGTCTCCGGCCTCAAACCCAAGCTCGTTTCAATCGGGCTTTAGATCACGTTTCTAAAATTTAGTTAATTGTTTCATGTATATATAAACAATTAAAGAAATTAGTTTCGGGGGTTTGAGCAAGAATATTAGTGGCAAGTCAAAAATTCAATTGGGCATTGGTTGATATAAAAATTGCAATTTTTGTTATGGTGTTAAAAAGAGCAAAATTTGAAATTCTTAATTTCAAATTTGAGCTTGTTTAGGTCGCGCCCTGAAGGAAGGAGGTGAGTTACAGAACAACTCATTGACCTTGTTTAAAAATCACAATCTGCAAATGGCTCAGCTAGCCATCACATTTTGGGGAAGCGAAGAAACAAACGATGGTGGTAGTTATGCAAACAGAGGAAGCGAAGAAACAGAGATGGAGAGAAAATAAATGGCACAATTTTGAAAATTGTATGGTTAGTTGAGAACATCTTTGACTTTTAACCAAAAACTAACACCGTTAGACCTAAATGAAAATTTTGTAAAACACGATAACTCAATGTACCTAGTTTTTTTTTGTAAGGGATGTAAGTGAAAATTCGCAAAACTTCGAGGGATGTAAGTGAACTTTTCCCATAAATAAACCTTTTCATCATAGAAAAATGATGATATTTTCTCTATTTTAGTCTTCTACGATAATTAAAGTCCACCTAAAGATAATTCTTTGCTTAGAAACAAATTTTGTGGGAAACATTTACTTAAAAACGTTAATTAATTTCATTTTGGATAGTTAGCTTCCCATCAAAGGGGAGTAAAAGTGTCCAAAATTCTTCGAAGATCCGACCCACCCGGTGACCTGACAATTATATGACCCGAAAATCTTGAGATCTCACTCATTTGGTTACTCGACAATCTTGAGATCTAACATCTTATTCGTACTTATTGATATTCTTCTATTTGAAGTTCGTGTTGTTATTTCGTAAGACGTACTTAAACTCTTATTATTCTGAATATAAATGTCTGATATCATGCATGCTTCTATGTTATAGTTTTGGTCATTACAGTTAACCTAACTTTCATACTTATGTCCTTCTCCTTCTTGCCTTCTCTCTCGCAGTGTCAATATCTCTACTATCATTCCATCTATCTCTTCTATACCTCGACTATCATGTAAAAATGGTGAACCCCTTCATTTTCTTACTTACAAACGATAAACCTGACTCCATCTCTGATACTAAACCTTTTCCTCTCTTTGTCCTTCGATATAGTGATTACGACGAAATACAAAATTCAAAAAGTGATTAGATTCGGAAATTCGATGTCAACGCAAACAGGAAATTGCTCAAAAAACCATGATGATGTCAAATTTGAGAAGTGAAAAACCAAAAAGTCTGACGCGATGTTAAAAAAAGAGACTATAATCCCAATTTACCGGTCATGCACAACCATACCCCCTATGCACTTGCATCATTGACGCTAAATGAACAAGAACAAACTTTAAATGACGGTATATATTTCAAAATATTATATGACATAAAAGACATACGTGTGTATATAAAAGTACATTGTGAACGAGTCGAGCCATTAATAAGCTCAAACTTAATTCACAATTTTTATTGACTCGAACTCATTATAATTAGAATCAAGTTGAAGCCAGTCGCAAGTCAGCTCGTTTAACAATTGACAATTATATATTTTTATTTATAAAATAGTTTTTGATTAAATGGTCCCGAACATAATCTCGACAAAAATGAGCTGGATTCATCTCGTTTGCAGTGTCCAAGCCCAAGCCCAAGAGAACGGATAAGACAAAATAGATATTGGGGCGGGCCCAAGGCGGCGTTTGTGGTCGTCATCGGCGAGACTGTAGAGAGTTCGAGGAAGGTGGTTGGCGTTGTAGCTTCAGACCTTGAGAAATTGAAATGGCTGTCTCTATCTCCGATCTTCACATGTCAATTTGGTCAAACCTTTCTCCTCCACACCAACCCCAACCCAATATCAAAATCCCCAAATCTCCATGAAACCCTAGCTCCGCAATGTCCCTCGCCGCCGCCTTCCTCGCGCTCCTCCTCTCCCTCTCCGCCTCCGCCCAATACGACGGCGCTCCGTGCCCTCTGAACCTGACCCTGATCCGCCCCTTCGTCTCCGCCGCCCGCCTCCGCCGCGCCGACCACTGCCACTACATCCGGCAGGGCCTCCGCCTCCTCCACTCCGACTACCTCCGCCGCACCAGCTCCTTCTCGATCCCTCTCAACTCCTCCGAGTCCTGCTGGGACTCGTACGAGTCCACCATCGACTCCTTCGTCCCCAGGTTCGACATTCGCTCCTCATGTGGGTTCGAGACGGATTGGATCTCACAGGGCTGCATGAACATCACCACCAGGGCTCAGTTCGAGTCCCTCGTCGGCGATGCCACCATCCGCGACCTCGCTTCCAACTGCAACCAGTCGCTCGAGGACAGCTCGCCTTGTGCGTCGTGTTTGCTCAGTGTATCGACCTTGCAGGCCTCGTATCTGACCGGTCCGTCGATCGGGAACGTCACGGACTGCTCGGCCTTCCCACTGATTTACGCGGGGGCTCTCGGGTTCGGGCCGGCCGAGGAAGGCACGGCCAAGTGCTTGTTCTCGTTTGAGTACAGTGTGGAGGGTTCTAAGATTAGGAAGAAAGTTTTGATCTTGGCTGTATTTGGTGCTTGCTGTGTTGGGTTTTTGGTCGTGGTTGGTGGGTATTGGTTCTTTAGGAGGAGGCATGAGAGGTTGAAGAGGAGGAAGATTGTTAGGGTGGAGACGAGGTCGGTTCCTTCATTGGAGGAGAGCACTACCCTCGTGAGGTTCACGTTCGATGAGATCAAGAGGGCGACGAGGAATTTCCACAGGGATAATATGATCGGGAAGGGTGGGTATGGGAATGTGTACAAGGGGCTGTTGCGCGACGGGTCTGAGGTTGCGTTCAAGAGGTTCAAGAACTGCTCGGCCGCCGGGGATGAGAATTTCGCCCATGAGGTCGAGGTTATCGCGAGCGTGAGGCATGTGAATCTTGTTGGCTTGAGGGGTTATTGCACTGCAACTACTCCGATGGAGGGTCACCAGAGGATAATCGTGTGTGATTTGATGACGAACGGAAGTGTTCACGATCACTTGTTTGACGGTGGTTCATCGGAGAGTAAGCTTAGCTGGCCGATTCGCCAGAAGATTGCTCTTGGGACGGCCAGGGGGTTGGCTTATTTGCACTCTGGAGCTCAGCTCACGATCATTCATCGGGATATTAAGGGGAGTAATATACTTTTGGACGAGAAGTTTGAGCCTAAAGTTGCAGATTTTGGGCTTGCGAAGTTCACACCTGAGGGAGTCTCACATTTGAGCACAAGGGTCGCTGGGACAATGGGATATGTTGCTCCCGAGTATGCATTGTACGGGCAGCTGACAGAGAGAAGTGACGTGTATAGCTTTGGTGTTGTGCTTCTCGAGCTTTTGAGTGGGAAAAAGGCTCTCACAATGAATCATGATAATCAACCGTCTCTCGTGACTGATTGGGCTTGGTCATTGGTGAGGAGGGGGAGAACCTTAGATGTCATTGAAGATGGTATTCCAGAGCTGGGTACGCCCGAAGTTGTGGAGAAATATGTATTGGTTGCCGTTCTCTGTTCTCATCCACAGTTATATGCCAGACCAACAATGGATCAGGTGGTGAAAATGTTAGAAACAGACCTTTCGGTTCCCTCAATTCCAGAAAGGCCTATTCCTCTAGTGGCCGAGATTGATGATATCGAGAGATCTATGAGCAGTAATGACTCAGGTCAGCTGAGTCAATTACCAACACCCACTGGCTTCCATTCATTCACATATGAATCTGACCGCCCTTTGAACATTAAGGAAGTCGCGGAAAAATCAGATGTGCGATTAGATTTGCTGTGATTAATGTAATGATTATACAGGAAACACGAGAGGATCAGTTGAACTTGTCTGGGGTGATTTCACAAGTGGGTATGCTCATCCCGGTTTGTTTGCCTTACGATAGCACTGACTTTTGGAATACTTTTCAAACACTGTAAATATAAGAATAGATGTATGCTCACAACTTTTTACTCATTGTAAGAGAATTAAAATGTACCGTTTGCTGAGCAAATCATCCTTATATACATGAGAGCTGCTCCTTTGCACTCTAGAGCTTCATGACTATTGAATGCCACTATTTTATTCGTATACTAAATTCAAGATTAGTAAAGTGTTCAGTAGTGATAGTTTGTGTAGCCTATTTTGTCCAAAAGCTTGTTTATGTTGAGCTACTAATTCACAAGTGTTTCTGTATTGAAACATTATTGACTTTTGGTTAGATTTTATGCATCAGGGTGAAGGTTTCTGAAACTGTTTGGCTTGAAGGCCTTGTTCCTCTACTATGTGAACTGCAATACACACTCTGATAGACTTGCAGAGGAAATTTGTAAGTAAATTGCTCAAAGATGGCTATTCTTTATCCCGGACAAAGGGTTTACTGTGAGATTCTTGTGAGGACCTGGTTTCTTTCAAGTGGTTCAGCTGCCAGCTAGAACCGAGGAATTATTTTTCCCGAATGAAAGTACAAATGCCCACAGTTCAAGCTTAATGGTCCACATGATTTGGCATGGAGCGACACCACAAGATCTAGACTGCTGGTTACTTCTGCACACAGGTATGGTTACTTTTAGTTAATTTGGTGATTAATAATATCTACATTGCGATATTGTAACCTTGATCTCATTCAGAAAGATAAACAGGGTGGTTACTGAACAAAAGTAACTCATTCAAGTGATTAGATGATATTCAGGTCATATGTGGCGAATCTTCTGATCTCTGTTCATTAACTGACACCCTCAGCTTACTAATAGATCTGTAGGAATTGCTGTGAGAGCCTTTTAGTTTTGTTGGGGCTGTATGTCAGATGAAACTAAAAGTACAACTGTTATTAGCCTGAAACTTGTGCATTAATTGGAATGAAGTAAAATTTAGTGAGAAATAGGACCTAAATCCATCAAACCAGGGCTTTGTGAACAGTTAGTACTTTTTGCATGTAAGACAATTTTTTCCTTTGCTTGCCTGAAGATGCTTCATTGTTAAAATGCAGTAGAAATGGATGGAAAGTTAATAGCTTCATTTCCTTTATTTCAAATCCGAGTTAGGTGGAAGCTGCAGCATCATAAATGTCAAGTTTCAACATCCTCCTAAGTTTCCTAGTCAGATTCCGATAATCTTTCAAGCTAAGGGGACCACTTTGCATCTCCTAGATTGGCAACTCCACTGGCAATGCATGGCCTTTGGGCTTTCCTAACCACACAGAAACACCAAAACACGCAGACAAGAAAAGACTGTTGATTATTAATTATTGCTTTGACCATCAATTGATTTGCTGCCTATGAACATCAGTCAATTGATTATTAACTACTTGGGTTAAAAACTACTTCATTGTGGAGGATCTAAAAGTCAAATGGGCTCCACCAACCTAATAGATGGAATGGTAGTTGCAGAAAAATATCCATGCTATTGCTACTTGAAACAAGTTGCAAAGCAAGCCGGCCCACACAGACACAGTTTGAAAGATGAAAACCTTAGAAATATTTGTGTTTTATATTTAAAGAGGTCAATAAATATAGAAAAATATATATAATTATGGTACAGTATCATTTCCTCAGCTATATTTTGGTGATGGCTTATTTGTTTCTGATCAATAAAAGTACCTCCATTAATTGGTAACAACCTTTCTTTCTTTCAGTAAGATCATATCAGATAATTTTAAATCTCTTTTATCACCTAATATGATGTCATGTCAGAGAAAAAACATTCTTTTTTTCTAGTGGTTTTAAAGTAATATTTTACTTGCTTCTATAATAGAAAGAATTTCCATATATTTCTTATTTGCATGAAAATGACAGGTTTTTGCTTGAACCTAGATCCATACGAAACCTCATACCTCATCACTTGTCATTTGTCAAGACCTGTAGGCGTACTTTGTCAATTGTCATTTGTGAAGAATAATACTGGAGCACGTAAGTCTTGCTCAAGATAAGGAGTTGCTTACTTGCATATGCCAGTGGAATTTCAAGTTCAGAAGGCATTTTGACGAATAGTAAGTGTACATCAAGAATTGCAGTTGTGAACACTCGCTTTTAATATATGGTAAGTGTATATCAAGATCCGATATTGCAGTTGTGATCACTCATTTGTAGTATATTATGTCATTCATGTATTCAGGAATAGATACTGCTTCCAGTTCTGCATACATCTTACTTGCTTAGTTCGTCTGGTGCTCTTATTTTCTGTGATCTTACACTCAAATACGGGCAATTGTGTGCAAGTATATATAGAGAAGAAGATATGGCTATCAAGGAAGATATAGAGAACTCTGGCAACAGTACCGTGGAAGAAGAGATAGGAGAGCCACTCTTGCAAGAAACAAATCATTCAGGTGATACAGAAGGACAGAATAGTAGCAGGGGGCAATTATGGATGGTCTATCTCAGCACATTTGTCGCCGTTTGTGGCTCTTATGCATTTGGAGCCTGTGTAAGCCTTGAGTAAAATCTTTGAAGTCATTAGTCATATATTAATCTCATATACACATGATAAGATATAAGTAAGTAAGTAGCTTCTGGTTGTGTAATTAAATGCTGTTTTCAGGCAGGATATTCATCACCTACTCAGACTGCTATCAGGGAAGATCTTGATCTATCTCTTAGTGAGGTATGTTGGTGACTAATTTTTAATTTGTAGAACACACTTGTTTTCGAATAACTGTGAAACCTAAAAGCAGCACTAAACTTTGGTACACACAAGTCAGAGAGTGAGACATATCAGTAAGCCATAGCATGTAAAACGGAGGGCACTTGTTCTTCTACAAAAAAAAAGACTTAGCATATATGCTCATTTCTTACAATCTTAGCAAATTTTCTCATCATGCTGCATCTACACAATCTAAAGAACTTGATCTATGTTGGTCTATCTATTCACAGTATTCAGTGTTTGGCTCCATTCTGACTTTTGGCGCAATGATTGGTGCAATCACAAGTGGGCGTATAGCTGATTACTTTGGCCGCAAATGGGTAGGCAAAGGGAAATTCAATTATACCAGTGAACCCACCAATGCCAATATTTACCATGCAGGACCTAATTTTTTCTATTTTGATTGAACACTGTCTGTCCTACGGAATGCATGCAGGCTATGAGAATATCCAGCAGTTTCTGTGTTGCAGGTTGGCTTGCCATTTACTTTGCTGAGGTTTGTGCAATGTCACTCTTAGTCTTAGACTACATTTGTCTTTGTAACAAATCATCAGTGTTATCTTTCATTATTACAATAGGGTGTTTTGCCTTTGGATATTGGAAGACTAGCTACAGGATATGGAATGGGAGTTTTTTCTTATGTGGTACATTACTTCTGCTATCCAAGCAATTTTCTCTTTCAAGAAAATATTATATTCTTCGTTTGTATTTCAAAATTTATTTTATTAACGTGTTCTTACCAATATGAACGGATGATAAGGTACCTGTTTTCATAGCTGAAATCGCACCCAAGAATCTAAGAGGAGCACTAACAACCCTTAATCAGGTAAAAAGAAAGAGACGATCAAGTCAGATAAAAACCTTGACTGATAATAGCTTTATCTTTAAGGTTGACATGAATCCTTATTGACATTGTTATTGCTCTCATGTGTGAAACTCACAATAACATCATGTTGATGGCATTAGTTAGAAGAAGATATGCCTAAAGATTACCTAATTTTATCTTATTATTATCCATGCAGCTTATGATCTGTACTGGAGTGTCTGTTGCATTCATAATTGGGACAGTAATATCATGGAGAGCTTTGGCATTAACCGGTGAAGTTTCTAAACTCCATTATATTCTTATTAAGTTGTAATCTTTTCATATGGACGATGAGAAAGTCCTAGTGATGAACTTACATTGAAAGATACAAGTGTGATGCTCACTGAGGAGGTGTTTGCAGGACTTGTCCCATGTGCGATCCTGCTCGTTGGACTCTTCTTCATTCCAGAGTCTCCGAGATGGCTAGTAAGAAATAATACAATTTATTTTTAGTTTGCATTATTTTCATTGTTGAATTGAATATGTAGGATGTGTGAAGAGAGAGTGACTTCATCATGAATGCAGGCAAAGATTGGACGTCAAAAAGATTTTGAGACTGCTCTACAAAAGCTTCGTGGCAAGGATGCTGACATATCTCATGAAGCAGCTGAAATCCAAGTTCAATTTCTGAACTTTAGATATAGATTCCATTCTGCATTAGTAATGGTATTGGTATCTAAACAGTTAAGAATGAGATTGTGAATTGAAATAATGCCGTTGCTTGACAGGAATATATAGAAACTCTTGAGCGGCTCCCGAAGGCAAAACTGCTGGACTTATTTCAAAGAAGATACTTGCCTTCTGTCATTGTATTTTCTCTTTCCAAACCAATTTTACAATAGATAAATATATAATTAATCTTTCTCGATTATTTATGTTCTTCCAATTTCATTTACTCGATTAACTGCATAACGTCAAAGCTTATAGTTTTGGATCCTTTTCTAATCCTTTTTCCCCAACATTTGTATAAAACTTTCTCTGGCCCAGATAGGAGTTGGATTGATGTTCTTTCAACAATTTGGCGGAATCAATGGAATATGCTTTTATGTTAGCAATATTTTTGAGTCTGCGGGTAAGCATTCCTTTTACCAAAATAATCATGCAAGTGGCTTGAATGCCTGAAATAAATTCTTTTTCATGACTATGACTGAGAAGAAATAAGAACGCCAGTTTGTACACCTTCCTGCTGATCTTGGATCCAAGGAATTGCCATATCTTTACCTTCCGATTTCCAATTTAAGAGAATCAAATATCTCATAGCATTTACTGTTTATTAGTTTAATCTGATGATTAACGACTCCAATCACCGTCTCTCTGATTTTTCAGGATTTTCTGCCAGTGTTGGAACCATAACATATGCTGTTATTCAGGTTTCCAACTCTCACACTACTATTTCCCCGGACTGCACTTGATTTTGGGAACTTATATTATTTTAAGTGCTCACTTATGTTTGTATGTTAATACTTTGTAGAGGAAAAAATGAGTTGAAAATAGCAGAGATTCGGCTTGTTTACTTTCTCATATCTTTCAAAGAAAGGGGAAACCCAAATACTTTCAAATGCATCCATAAATTTCTTTATGCAAGGTATTATTTTGACATGAATAGTTGTGCAGGTTGTTGTTACTGGACTTGGTGCAACTTTGATCGATAGAGCTGGGCGAAAACCCCTTTTATTGGTAAATCCTCGTAGAAAAAACACTATTTACTCTAACAATGCTATCGATGAAAAAATATCATTCTTGACACATTCCGCTCAATATATTCCAGGTTTCTGCAACAGGACTGGTCCTCGGCTGTGTGCTATCAGGGATTGCGTTCTACATGAAGGCAATTACCAAATCTAAATCCAAAAGCCTTTCGTTTACGTTTCTCTAACTTCTATATCTTATAAACCTTTGTGAACCAGGTTCATGAATTGGCACTCGAAGCAGTCCCCATTCTTATTGTTGTTGGCATTCTGGTAATTTTATCGGCTTCACGCGCTTCATTTAATCTTTGGAAAATGGAAAAAACCTGCTGTATACTATTACACTTTTGCAAGAGGGTGTTATGGACTTTGTTAATGGTAAAAAGGTCCTCTGAACTTTGTTTTTTTTTGCAAAATGTGTGTATTTGTACAAAAATGACAAAATTGCCCATGAAATTAAGAATTAAATTTTTTATAAAATTATTTTACTAAAAAATTAAATTACAAAATTTGATTATATAAATTTTAGTTAAAAGATATTTTCAAAAAAAATTTAGAATTATTTATTTTTAAAACATAATTCTTAATTTATGGGCAATTTCGTCAAATACACACATTTTGCACAGAAAATCAAAGTTCACAACACATTTTTGCCATTAACAAAGTACACAACACTCTCTTGCAAAAGTGTGATACTATAGAACAAGTTTTTGCCATTTTCCCTTTAAATAGTCCGACTAAAATGACAGTTTCATTGTCCATGACTTTTGGCAATCACTTGGCTTCAGCTTTACATTGCGTCTTTCTCCATAGGAATGGGAGCAGTTCCTTGGGTTGTGATGTCTGAGGTAATCAGAATCTGTAACTATCTTTCTGAACAATTTGATCTCAGCGCTTATAATCGGAATGCACAAACTGCATCTTGCTGCAGATATTTCCTATAAACATTAAAGGCACAGCCGGAAGCCTAGCAACACTAATGAACTGGTTTGGAGCATGGGCCGTTTCCTACACTTTTAACTTCCTCATGACCTGGAGCTCTTACGGTACATATATTCTAAAATTTCGATCGTTTTCTTTAGTTAAAGGTATCGCCGTTCATCCTCACAGCAGCAAATCAGCTGCAGACCATTTTTAGCTATGAGCAGTTGAGTTTAGGGAATGACAATACAAATAGTGCGATTGAAATGAAAACTGTGTTGGAATTTGCCTTGAATCAATCTGAACCCCTTTGCTCTTAAATACGACAATCTCGCTGATATCCATTGTATTGGGCTTTGGGCTTCGATCTCTGTTCTTTTGGGCCTATTTTGGGTTTCAAATGAGTTTATGGTTTTCTGTTTTCCTTTCTGATTAGTATTTAGGGTTACATATCAAAAATGTCAAATAATTTGTAATCTAGACAGGTAACTTGTGAAATCATCAATAAATTACCCCGTCCCGAAGGGGACACCCCAGAGGTTTGACTTTTCTTTCTGAGAGGGGAGGTTGTGAGTTCGAACCTTTCCGGGTGCATGGGATGAGAGGATTTTCTGGCAGAATAGGAAAATTGTTTAATTATTAAAAAAAATCAATAAACTACCCCGCCTTTGCAACGCAACCAACATGTTGTTTAGTAGATCATACCACATAAATCTGTGTTCTTGTTTCAGCAAACCTGTACTTGTGCCATTTTCAGGTACTTTTGTTCTTTATGCTGCAATCAACTTGATGGGTATACTGTTCATCGTCAAGGTGGTGCCTGAGACTAAGGGGAGGACCCTGGAGCAGATCCAAGCAGCAATCAACGCCTAGAGAACCCGAAAACCCTAGGCCAACGAAGCATCAGTACAGAGTTAAGAGAAGTACCCAGAAATAAGAACATTGCTGTGTAATTTATGTGAACACATCTGTAATAGGCAAAACACATTGTTAGCTTATGCATAACTACAGGGAATGGAAATGACAACCATGTTGTATGTTATTCTTTGCTCTTTTTTTTTGACAATTCTGAAAATCGAATTCAGGACTTTGCATATGTACAACAGGGCATGTTGGTATGAGGCGATTTGAAGCCCTAATCCTCGTTCACAATTTTTATCCTCTCTCCGTATCCTGTCCTGACAGGGATGGATTCTCCAATTCCCGCCTTGAAAATACATAATTGAATAAATAAAAAATTTAAAAAACCTGGAAATATATAATCAAAAAATTAAGCAAAGTATAAGTTCATGCCATTTAAAAATTAACTGAATAACATTTGGACATAATAATTGTTTTTTTTCCTTTACTTATTTTTTATTTTATACGTGTGAATAATTTTATATACATATATTAAATATATATTTTTAGAATATATCGAGGACGAGAAGGTATAGGAAAGAGTCCGTTCCCGCCCAAATCCCAACGAAATCTCTGTAACCCGATCCGTTTTCAGTAATTTTTTGAATGTTCCGTTTGGATTAGGGTAGGAACTAGGAACATCAGGTCCCATCAAGTTCAATGATTTTTAGTCATTTTTTGGTCGAATGTGTGTGACTCTCTTTTCAAAATCTTATTATCTTCTTTTATAATATAATTTTCTCTTGACAAAAATTATATATCACTATGCTGCTCATGGCTGATCCATTGCACATGTTATCCTAACCAAACCGTATCCTAAACAATAATAGGTAAGTAGAATTTCCTTATTTTACTCATTCAAACAGATCCAATAAATCAGCAAAATAATAATAATAACAAGTAAGCATACATAGGAACTTTAAATATTTCATGACATTATTTTTATTACATTTCCTTAAATAATGCACAACAAACAAATCCATGTTTTCCAACAAATTCTTGTCTGTTTGGTACATTTGACAGCTAGAAATAAAAATCATTTCCTTTCCTAATTTTCCCAAGAAAATGACACATCTCTCTCAACCCAGATCTCATCACATGTCTTGACCAAACCTCACCCAGAAAAGCCCATTTTTGTACTATGAATACACAGTTTCTTCAAAAAAAATTGAAATTTCATTTCTGAAGAACAAAAAGTAGAAATCAGACTCAGAAGCCATGGCCATGCATGAGAGAAGGCACTTGCTTGATGAAGAAGGGCAAAATGGGAACAAGGAGGAGCTGTGGATGGTCTATCTCAGCACATTTGTTGCTGTCTGTGGCTCTTATGTTTTTGGAACCTGTGTATGTGAAAAAAAACATGTACTGTATAGATTCATTACCAAGATGATTCATGTTGTGTAATGAATTCTGTGTTCTTGCAGATTGGGTATTCATCACCTGTGCAGACTGATATCAGCAAAGATCTCGGTCTATCCATAGGCGAGGTATGCAATTTTATTGCACCATTAATTAAAATCCTTCCAAACAGACAGAAAAAGGGCCAGGTGATTGTGACCTCTCACTTTTAAAATGACTTAATTGCCCTTAGAAGAAAAATATTTTTGTAAATTTTTTACATATAATTTTTTTAATATAAAGGGTATTTTTGTCTTTTCATTTATTTTTCCGAGGTCCTTAGCTGTGCAAAAGAGACAAGTTCATGGAATTTTTTTGCAATTAAGTGTACACAGTAACAAGCAGAATTCTATAGTCATTTCTTACAATTGCCCCTGACACTTGTACAAAAACAATGGTTGATTTGGATCAGAGTTGGGATAATCTAATTTTATTTTTACTACACTTAACTATAGTTGATTTGGATATGTCTCACTTAACAACGGTTGAGAATATTTTCATCTCACTTTACTACAATCCATTTTAATTTCGACTTAACATCGTTAATTTTCATCACAAAACGGCCAAATTACCCCTATAGTTAAATGAGAAAGATGTATACTCAACCGTAGTAAAATGAGATTTTCTCTAGATGTTATTCTGTTTTTAACTATTTATGATGTTTGTTAACTGTGATGCAACATTCCAAAACATCATCAAAACTATATCATTTTTGTTGAATTCATAATCCATCATAGAAGAAACTGAAGAAAAACAGTAATTTCAGATGTTATTTTGTTTTGAGCTACTTATGATGTTTTTTTGTTAAACTATTGATTAAATGTGAACCTCTACTGCGATGAAACACTCAGAAACAACATCAGAACTATGAGTATGATTTTCTTGAACTCATAATCCATAACATTATGCTGAAACTTTGATGGTTTATCTGAAAATGCAGTACTCAATGTTTGGTTCGGTACTGAATATTGGTGCAATAGTTGGCGCAATCACGAGTGGAAACGTGGCAGATTTCATCGGTCGCAAAGGGGTATGTATAAAAGTCTAAGGGAAAATTGCAGTTCACTTATACTGTCTTATACTTATTACATTAAAGAATCATTAGAGTACCACATCCGAAATATATGAATTTGTTCACTAATTTAAATAGCAGTACGAGCCTCTGCCTATAAGCTTGAGCTCTTAGGTAAGTTGACATTCTTGGATGCGAAAAGAAAATTTGCTTAGCAGCTTAAATAACGACGCTTTGCCTATCAGTTCAGCCTTACATTTAAAAAAAACTACTGAATCGCTATCCCTGCATTGTGAATAATTTTGTTAAATGTTGTGTGAAATTACTAAAATACCCCAAATTCTCCTTCACACAAAACCCCTCGAGTTGTGTGAGTCGCGCATTAGTGACAACGCCATATGTCGTGGAAAGAGCCTCCCAAGCGACGGAGCCACTGCTTTCCTGTCACCGCCCCTCTTCCCCCATCTCGATAACTAGCCAACTCGAGGGGAGGTTGAGGTTTGCGCTTGGGTATGGTTTTGCGCGGAGGAGAATTGGAAGGTATTTCAGTCATTTCACATCATTCTGAACAATATGAGTAACAGTGCAACAAAATGGTATAACATGGAAGTGAATTAATAAAGAAAATGATATGGGACAATGAACTGAAAATCTAAATAATAAAGGATATTGATTCAGCAGCAAGAATAATAGAGGGCAGTGATTTGTAAAAGTGAATAATTAAAGGCAATGATTCATTACTGAAAATAATATATGGTAGTGATTTGTATAAACTGAATAATCAAAGGGTAGCAAACTGTAATTTCCCCTCAAAACCAACTTACCAATGAAGAACAAAATGCAATATGCAGAACTTAGTTTGTATGCAAAATATGCAGGCAATGAGGCTATCCAGTGTTTTCTGTGCTGCAGGATGGCTCGCTATATACTTGGCCAAGGTTCGTGTACTGTCACTCTTACCTTAACATCATCGAACCTACATTTTAAGACACGAAACCTTAACTTTCTGTCTCTGATATCACAATAGGGTCCTTTGTCTTTGGATCTTGGGAGGCTTGCAACAGGATATGGAATGGGAGTTTTTTCCTATGTGGTATATGCATTATTTTAGCTTTACATGTACTAGTTTTTTCAAATTAGTCTTTGATTAATTATTTCCGACTAATCCTAAATTAGTCCCCAAAAGGTCTCTCTGCTTGACTAGCGTCTAGTGTTTTTTTGAACCCTGTTGTTTGGTATAAAATTCACCAAAAAAATGTCACTGATGTGTTCTACCCCGATAATAAGGTACCTGTTTTTATAGCTGAAATTGCACCAAAGAATCTACGAGGGGCGCTAACAACCCTTAATCAGGTACATACAAATTCAAGAACCAATTTATCTCATCGGTTTTTGGGATAATTGCAAAAATTAAAGGTGTAGTATCTCATTTTTTTCAAGCATATATAATCCTGAAAAAGTGAGATACTGCATCGCCAATTTTTGCAACTATCTCTGGATTTTTTTAAACTTCTGCAATGAATTTTTCAGATTGTTATAGTTTATTGTATGATTATGCAGCTCATGATCGTTAGTGGCGTCTCCGTCACATTTGTGATTGGAACTATGATTCCATGGAGGGTTTTAGCATTGATAGGTCAAATTCATGAACTCTATAATAATCTTTACAATGAGATGATGATAACTTGCATTGCAAGTTATAGTGTCATGTTGCTCACTCAAGAATGTGTTTGCAGGAATTGTGCCATGTGCTATCCTGCTTCTTGGCCTCTTCTTCATCCCCGAGTCTCCGCGATACCTTGTAATAAATGACAAGACATGCCCTAGGTTTTGTTACCTTAACCTTGTACCAGATTTGACATGAAGAGAATGACTTGGATTCATGAATACTGCAGGCAAAGACAGGGAGTGGGAGCGAGTTCAAGTCTGCCCTGCAGAAGCTTCGTGGCAAGGGCGTTGACATAACTAAGGAAGCTACTGAAATCCAGGTTTGTTAGAATCTCACGTCGAAAAGATATGAAACACGTTATTATTTTGAATAATAATTTTGGGTGAGCCTAACTTATAAGCGAATAATAATTTTGGGTGAGCCTAACTTATAAGCTTAGCCTTTAGATAGGTGGGTTAGAAATCTGACATGATATCAGAGTTTAGTTCGATTCTAACTCATCTATTTCGAGTTTGCAATGGATGGTTCATGTGTAAATCCCGCAGCCCGATCTGCACACGTGGGGATTTTAGAGTCCTATATTAGGAAGATGTGAATCCCTTGAGTATACCTTCTATCAGTTTGAACGTTTAGATAAGTAAATCAGACTTCTGATACGCTATTATAATTTAGTCCGACTCTATGATACACATTTACGCCATTTGTTTCGGGCGCGAGTCTCATGGTTCTCGTCCAAATCCTGTTTTCTGGCTTGCATCTAAGAGGGTGTTTGAATCTTGTATCCGTAAAATGTGAATCATGCGACTAGTTTAAACAACAATTTTGAGCATCTACCTTATAATTTTGAAGTTTTAGATAGGTGGATTGGACTTCTAATATAATATCTGAGTTTGCTCAGACTCTACGACACCTCTCTTGGCCATCTGTTTCAGGACCCGAGGCTCATGGTTCACGTACAAATTCCACAATCCAACATGCACATGAGAAGATGTTAGAGTCCCACATCGAAAAATGTAAATCACATTACTAAATTAAATAAGAAGCGAGTCTCCACATAGAGTCCCATATCGGAAATATGAATTAGAATACTCATTTAAATAACAAAGTCTCGTTCTCTACCTATTAACTTAAGCTTTTAGGGAGTAGGGCCATAGACTGTTATTTAAATTGGTAAACGAATTTACCTTGACAATAACAAATTCAGACCTCGACTTACTTTTAAGTGGATCGGGTTTCTAACGAGGTTCACTCACTGAACATCAAGAATTATGAGAACATATGTACATTGCAGTAATAGGAAATGATGTGTTGTTGTTGACAGGAATACATAGAAACTCTTGACCAACTGCCAAAGTCAACACTCGTGGACTTGTTCCAGAGAAGATACTTGCGCTCAGTCATTGTAATTATCTCTTCCCCATTATACCCTTGAATCTTTTACAATCTTCCTGAATCGCCCTCGTCGACAGATTGGAGTTGGGTTGATGATCTTTCAACAATTTGGTGGAATCAATGGAATATCTTTCTATGTCAGCTATGTTTTCGAAGCTGCAGGTACACACTTTGCTCTAACATAACAATAAAACCAATATATCTTACTATCACTATTTTTTCTGTTTTTTTTTATTTCAGGATTTTCTTCGAGGATCGGAACCATAATCTATGCTGCTCTTCAGGTTTCATACCCATATATAATCCATTTTAGGCTAATTAAGAAAAATGATTGGTATAGTACTTCACTTTTATAATGGGTGTCCTTCTATCATGTTTATTGCAAAAAAACATTAAGTGAATTATCGAAATTTTGCACAACTTGTCAAATTCCATCAAAAGAGACGTAAAATGAGTCACGTGACATCCTTACAAAATGTCGAAGTTGCCTCTTAAACAATGTTCTAAAAGTCCATGACTTATCCGATTAATCATGAATTAATCGCCAACTAATTCTCTATAATTTTTTATTAATCATTCAATCCAATTTATTTTTAAATTAACACTCTCCGCCCAACTAGAGCCTAGCATTTTTAGAACACTCCACTGAAATGATAAATCATTCTTATATAAAAATTCTTTGTTGATGAATATAATTTTTTTTAAATTAAATTTTATGACTTTGTATTTCATTTTTACATGTTTTGTTTTCAATTTGAAGAGTATTTTTGTCTTTTTTGAATAATTGCTAAATGCTAATAATGTCATTAACTATGAAAAAGAAGACACATTAATTTATGGGGAGTTATTACAATAAACAGAGTACACACATTCACTTCCTATAAAAATGGGACACTACACAGTTTGTTTCATCTTCTGAAATGCAAAAACCAAACATGAATTTCCCCAAAAAACATCATAATTTCAGGTTGTAGTTACTGCAATTGGTGCAATGCTGATCGATAGAGCAGGAAGAAAACCACTTTTACTGGTAAATCTTACTACAGTTCATGCTATAAATGTGCAGTCTTCTCTGCAAAACTCACAATGAACACACAAAATTTTCAGGTTTCTGCAACAGGATTGGTCCTAGGTTGTGTGCTATCAGGAGCTGCCTTCTACATGAAGGTAACTGCATAACTCAAGAACACGAAAAATAAATCGCCGGTGCTAATCTTTGTGTCGACGATATTGCTATTTAAGTTATTGCTGATTTGAAGAATTTTCTTTTCCAGGTTCATGAATTGGCACTTCAATCCGTCCCGGTTCTTATAGTACTTGGCATTCTGGTAAATCATTCTCTTGAACACCATGATCACAACTCTAGCTGAATCTTGAAATTATTGTGCTGATCTCTTGATGGTAACTTTGGATTCATCAGCTCTTCATAGCATCGTTTTCGGTTGGAATGGGCGCAATTCCATGGGTTGTCATGTCCGAGGTAAGAAATTATAGTTCAAGTCTCATATCGGATAAGTATGGTGTAGAAAAAGAGTTTACATACATATTAGACCAAAAATAAAAATAAGTTTTAATGTACACGTGAACTTTCTTTGGGTGCTCCTCCATGATATAGCCGGGTTTTGGGTTTGACAACACCGTTTCGACTCGACAGAAGAAGAGAGAAGCGGAATATACCCTATTTCATGCATATGCGCCGTCCATCTCTTTGATGATCAATGGTCAAGATTAGTGTTCTAAAAATTGCTAGGCATTAGTCAGACAGAGATGGCATTTTGGAGATGAGTTGAAATATATTTGATTAAAGGATTAATCATGGGGGTCAAGTAGTAAAGAGTTCACACTAACATATAACATATGTAAGATCATGAGTTCGAATCTTGGTACCTACGAAAGATTAACCGGTTCTCGGGTCTGATCCAGCATGGTCTTTTGATTAATTATGAGCACCCTAATTCTAAACATTTGTCACAAACCTCATGTCTACAAAAAAAATGTCATTTATGTTGCCAGATATTTCCCATAAACATTAAAGGGACAGCAGGAAGCTTGGCGACCCTAGTGAACTGGATGGGGTCATGGGCTGTGTCCTACACTTTCAACTACCTCATGGCTTGGAGCTCTTATGGTAACCACAATGACCTTTGTTGGGACACTTGAAATTATACTATTTACCAACCCTTAACAGTGTATTTGCTTGTTGGTGCCATTTTAAGGTACATTTGTTCTTTATGCTGTGATCAATGTGGTGGCCATATTCTTTATTGTGGAGATGATGCCTGAAACCAAGGGGAGGACTCTGGAGCAGATCCAAGCACAAATTAACTCATAATTTAAGAACCAGAGATATGTAATAAACTGAAACTTATAATATGATTTTGTATGTACTTCCAATTTTAATGTAGTTTTGTCCTCAATATGCTTAGGATAAAAAGTTTACTTTTTATTTAGGGGTAATGACAGTTGACTATCCCCAAATATGTGAGGTACCCAAAGATTAAATAAGCGACACTTAACTCAATTTCTGTTAAATCCAACTGAATTAATTTGTTAAAAAGTCTAAAATGCCCTCAATAATTCTGTTTTGAAATCAGACTGGTTTGATCAGTTCAAATTAAAATTTTATTACTTTATTTATTAAATAATAATTAATTTTTTAATAATTCAAATAATATCAGTAATAATTAAAATAAATATTATTAATTAATAATAATTAGTATACTCTAATATAAATCATTATTAAATATGATCTTTATTATTATATTATATTATAAATCATTATTAAATATGATAATAATAATTATTATTATAAAATTACAAAAATTATAATAATAAAACAAAAGAAAGGAAAAAAGGAAAAGAAATGGTGTATGTTTGTGTCCGCCTCCTTCTCGCCGCAGTTCCGCGAAAGCCACCGTCACGACACTCCTTCTCGTTCTCAGCGGAGCCTCAACAAATCTGATTGTCCTTCCTCCTCCAATGAGCCACTGGAGTCCCGATTCCCATCCAACACCAACCTTGACTCGCGATATAGCCTACCCCAACTCCGACCTCGAGCTCGAGATGCACCAAAGCAGATATGGGAAGGGAAACCCAGATCGACGATTCCCCATCCCCAACTTAAGCTCCGGTCGGGCCTCTGAGTTGGACCCTCCATGGCCACAGTCGGCTTCTCCGCCGACATTGCAAATCGATTGACAAAGGAGATGCCAAATCTGGGGACGGTGGATTGGAAGCGGTAAGAGACGAGGCAACAACGACCCAGATCCAATCGTCGCTGGAGAGACAAAGAAATGGCCGGAGAAGGAATTTCCAGCCGGGAAGCCAGATCTGGTTTTTGACGGCGGTGCTCCTCGTCGGATCTGGGTCTCGACTCGGAGGAGGACGTCGCCGGCTCAAACTTCGCCGCCATGGCCGTGGACGTCTCCGGCCCCAACCCCATCTGTGCTACTGTCTCTGGGTCGACGTATTCGCGAGGCTTGTGACGACAGATCCGTGACTCGTCTGGACGGACGCGACGCAAACTGGGCGTGAACGACCATATCCGCCTCAACCACTCACCTCCGACGAGACCTGGCGGCGCTCAAGACTTCCTGTGGGCCAGTGTTGAGTTTGTGAATAAGAAGAGATAAAGAAGAATAAGAGATAATAGATGGATTCGGTTTGCATAGATGTAACGAATGTGAGTGAGAGAGATGAGGACATAAAAGTAATTTTCTCACTGATTTTAATTTAATTAATATTTTAATTTGGTTTAAATTAAAAGATGATTATGCCCTTTACCCATGAGTGTAAATTTATTTTTAAATGAGGTTTAAACAGTAATTTCAATCACCAAAAAATTAATTTCAACCGATCAGACCGGTCTTGAACCAGTCTAATTTTAAATCAAAACCGTTGAGAATATTTTAGATTTTTTAACAAAACAATTCAGTTAGATTTAATAGAAGTTAGGATAAGTGTCACTTCTTTAATCTTTGAGTATTCCAAATGAAATTTTAGAAGTTTTGGTATTAAATTTGAAACGTGACATAATTTGATGTAGTCAACTGTCATTACCTCTTTTGTTTATGTTAGCAATTTGTAGCTACAACAATGCCTTGCAAATGAATTTTTGATATTGAAATTGTTGCCGAGTTGTCCCTCTTTTTTCGTGAAATATAAAATAAATAAACTACCGTGTTCGTAAAATTTAGAATAAGAGAATTATATTGTGAGAAAATGGAAAAAATGTGCTCTATGTTATAATATTTTGGGAATATGGTGTTGCGTTTTTTGTTAACGTGGAAATGTGATGTATATTTTGCATTCATCTACAAAATGTATGTATATTTTATTACAAATATAACCAAATTATCTTAGAATTAAGAATTATGATTTTCAAAATAATTTTTAAAACTAATTTTCAACTTAAAAGTAACCACAGAATTTGGTTATAAAATTTTAGTTATTAGGAGATAAAAACATAAACACTTTTTTTTTATAAAAAAGTTATTATAAAAAATTCTTTAGTTTTAAGGGTAAGTTTATTATTTTTTTCAAATACACACATACAAAAACAAATCTGTTGACACATTTTTGTCATTAATAAACCACACAATACTTTATTATTCTAACACTATAATTGGGGTGTCAACTTTATGGCGTTTTACGTTCTTCGGCTTTGCATCGAGGACATCTTACGCTTTATGGCTTCGACTCTTTGGCATCTTGATTTCTATGACGTTATAGGTTTTTTGTCTTTGCCTCTATGACGTCTTGCACTCTATAGTTTTGGTTGTTTGGCATTTTGCGCTTTATGGTGTCAGACGCTCTTCAAATGTGTCTCTATGACGTATTGCGCTCTACGACTTCGTTTTTTTTTAGCATTTTGGGCCCTATGGTGTCTTGTGTCCTATCTTTAACTATGTGGTCTCATGCCCTCTAAAACTTTGGCTCTATGATGTCTTGTTTTGTCTCTGCGGCATATTGAATGTAGCTTCATGTAATTGATGATTGTTGAAGGATTTTGATTTGACGTGTAGGATTTGATACTTTAACAAAGTAATGAAAGAAAATATATTTTTCTTGCTCCGCCCACTCTTTAGAACTCAGAGCTAACGAGTGGGCAAAATCTATAACCTAAACGGAAGCTCAACAAGATCTCATCTTGCATGTAAAAATGAGAATTGGAGAATAATATTGTTGATGATTTTAGTTTGAGAATACATAAAGTTAAATAGAATAAGATGAAACCCTAAACATTAAATTTAACCATAATATTTTTAGGTCAATGAGCCTATATTACTATAACAGAGTATTAAAAGTTTGTTACGGGTATAAACAAACTAATTTGAGTTTAAATTTGTTAAGGCTTGAATCAGAGTCAAAGTAGATTATGTAGTTAGACACGAGTTAAATAAGAAAATAAGTAGTATCATGTTCTACCCTACTAGTTAATGGGCCAAAAAAAGGCAACGTCAACAGCAGGGTTCGAACTTGCGCGGGCAAAGCCCAACAGATTTCAAGTCTGTCTCCTTAACCACTCGGACATATTGACGTCTTGTTCCAAATGTCTCTCTTTATTTCACCAATCAGAAAGAACTTATACAATTAAATTAAATTTTAATTTGATTTGATTTGTTTAATTTTACATATACCTATTAGAAAATATAATTTTATTTATATTATATAAAAAATGCAATTAACTAAATAAAAATGAGCTGCTTCGTAAGTCTATTAAGTCTTAGCAAGAGTCGCGGTTAACCAGTTTGTTGAACACATATCATTCTGACCATGCGTCACCCGTTGCTACTCGTCAAACTTTTTTTCAGTGATATTTACATTTTATTGTGCTTGTTATGCCGCGTTTCACAACTTACGACATCTGTTATAAAAGTTAATTTTCAGCTGACTTAATTGTTATTTTTTTACACTTTAATCTAATACAATTAGATTTTAGACTGAAAAATATTTTCAAAAAGACAAAAATACCCCTAAACAATAAAATTTAATAAAAAAAATATACTTTTAAGTACTATCCATCTCTTGAGCGGAACCAAAACCAGAGCTTGCTAGAGATTTGGTGCCGAATTTGGGTTCTCTCTCCCTCCAACTCTTGCAATTGCTCTAAGTTTTTTTTTGAACCAAAACCAAGTTATATTAGAAAGCATAACTTAAGAAAAATGCAAAACTTAAATGATTGCGCTCAAGTTTGCCTGCATCGAGTTCTTGTAAACTGTCACCTCCATCATGTACGCTCCCAGTAATCCCATACTGGCCATGAACAACCGACGAATCTCCGTGGCTAAATAAGTTGTGGATCCCATTTTGTATCATTTTTATAAGTTTTGAATTTGACAATAAATTTAATATGAATATGTAGCTAATTGAAATTTGAAATTTAAATCACTAAAATCAGATTTCCTTAAGCAAAAATTCAACTTAAAGCTGAAAAAACAAATACATATAGGTTATAGGTAAACGAAGGCCCGAAAAAAATCATAAAATCCACAAGGACTCAAACACCTAACTAATCAATTTCTTAGTACACATAGTACCATTGTGCCAAACACATTTTTTGGTTTAATTTTACTATGCTTATAGTATATCAAATGTCTTGAGCGAAATTAGAGAAACACTTGAACGATTTTCAGGCCTCGCTTATTATTAAATTTTAGGTGTTGATTTGTCCTTCGTCGTTCTTGTGAGGTGCTACACATCGGCATTGGTTCCATGGTTTCACTGTCGATAAAAAAACTAGAGAAGCGTAATTTTCTATTGATGTCAAAATTCCAGAAGCTCGTTGATCCATCACATTTTGAATTGGTACCCAGATCGAAACCCATCTGAGGATGTGGGTTTGTGAAAACTTTCGGGTGATGATTTTCAATTTTAATGTGAAATAGTTGTTAATTTGATAAACGAAATCAGTGATGATTTAATACAGGATGAGTGAAAAACATTAACATAAAATGATTGGATGAGTAAAGAAAGAGATGTGATTGGTTTAAAAATTTGATGATTAATGAGAGTATTCTCATTTTTTTTAAAAACCGTCCAAATTTATATAGTGCAAAAAAGAAAAGAAATTAACTGGTTTGAAAATAAATATTGGGAAAAGTTCACTTATTTCTCTCGTAATTTTTACGATTTTTACTTAACTCCCCTAAAAAAAAGTCGTTATGTGGAGGTCCTGTAGTTTACTGATTTTTCACTTAAGTTTGACGGAGTTAAGTTGTAGGTGAAAAGTCCAATATACTCCTCAACTAACCATTAAATTTTCAAAAAATTCCCATTAATTTTCTCTTCCATTTTTGTTGTTTTTCTCTCTCTTCAAGCTCAAATAATGGATGAGTATCTCCGGTCGCGTCCACCTCCACATCTAACTCGACCACGCGACCGAAAATACCTTATTTTTCGGTGGTTCCGTTTTGAATTCGGGTTCGAGGACATATGTTAAAATCCGTGGACATGTTATTAAAATCTATATGATATTATGCTGTGATACATTTTCTAATTTGATATTGAATGACATTATGACGTATTGAACTCTGAAAAACCTCATACAGAGAAAAACGAAAAAATGAGCTCTTTGGTACACACAATCCCGCGAATTTGAGGGAAATCGAAATCGACTCTCTATTTTTTGTTCGAGTTTCGAAATTGAAGAACCCATATGGGCAAAGATGGCTTCACGGTGGTGAAGGGCCAAGCTCGCCTCCCTCCCGACCACCACGTACTCACGCGCCGCCGCAGCTCTCACCCGCGGCCACCAGATCCACCGCACCTTCAACAACCTCAAGATCACCGTCCTCTGGAGCTTCGTTACATCCTCGTCCTCCGCGGCACCATCGGCGTTGGATACCTCGGCGGCGACACCGAGAGGATCCTCGCGGAGGAGAATCGCGTCATCGCCGAGATCAAATCTGATAATCGACGAGCCGGAGGTGAAGGCTAACCCTAACCCCAATTCGAATCTGAATTACACTCTCGGGCCCAAAGTCTTGAATTCAGACTTGGAGAGGAAGGTTTGGCTCTCTCGAAAACCCCAATTTCCTAATTATGTTAATGGTAAAGCTAGGGTTTTGCTTGTCACCGGGTCCCCCGAAGCCCCGCGACAACCCCATTGGGGATCATTACTTGTTGAAGTCGATTAAGAACAAGATTGATTACTGTAGGATTAATGGGATTGAGATTATGTACAATTTGACCCATCTGAACATGGAGCTTATTGGTTACTAGGCTAAGCTCCCATTGATCAAGAAGCTCATTATATCGTAGAGAAATATAACCCATTGAGCTGCGTTTGGAGAAGAAGAAAAATTGTGAGACGGGTATAGAAATAGTTTGTGGCCTTGAAAAAGAAAAAAAGAGAGAAGGGAATGCCACATGAGAGAAACTCATTGTTTTATAAGAGAGCATTTTTGGTATTTTCACAAAAAAACACTCATGTGATGGTCACATGATCAAAAACTAACACCGTCAGACAGACCTGAAAAATTAGTAAACTACGGGAACTCTACATAACGACTTTTTTTTGTGGGCGAGCTAAGTGAAAATCTTGTAAAATACGAGAGAGGTAAGTGTACTTTTCCAAATCATATTTTACAATAGGTGTAGTAAATAGTAAAACGTGTAATATCACGTGGTTAAGTGTAATTATCTCTATTTTTATAATTGCAAAAAAAAATTTTTTGACTATAAATGTTGACAAAGGACACACAAAATCAGGAATTAAACACATGAAGTCAAAGATTGGGCAGATCATTCTTGATTTGATCTTGTGATTTTGGTAAGCATTTGTGCATAATTCATGTGCATATTTCCCTCTATATTAAACGTGTAATTACCTTTCCTTTTGTAGACACCTCTTAGCTTGTATAAATAGGACTTTGCATAATCAATAAAATCATCAGAAAACATTCTTCTGCATCTCTTATTTTTCCATTATTTACATGGTATCAGAGGAAATTTGATATGGGAAACGACGCAGACTCAAGCAAGGAGGTTGCGGTGTCTGTCACGAACACAATGGACAACACCCTCTCCTCGGTTTACCTGCACCCATCGGATCATCCCGGGATGATAATCATCACGCAACCGTTGAGCGATTCTGGAGATAATTATATCCATGGCACCATAAGATTCAAAATGCCCTCCTTTACAAACGAAAATTGGGTTTTGTGGATGGATCTATCCCAAAGCCAGAAGACAAAGCAGAAAGCCTAGACATATGGATACAGTGCAATGCACTCGTGAAGGTGTGGTTGATCAATTCGTTGTCGAATGATCTGCAAGACGGAGCCGTACACTTGGAGACGGCAAGGGAGATATGGCTGGACCTGGAGCAGCGATTCACTCAGGGAATTGCACCCCGAGTATATGCGCTTCGACGAAAAATCACGTCATTGCAGCAAGACAGAAAGGCAATTTCAACCTATTATGCAAAACTGAAGAATACATGGGACGAGATGCAAGGGTTGCGACCGGTTCCGACATGTATGTGCAAGAAGTGCACCTGCAGACTGAGCCAACGAGTGCATGCTCAACGTGATGAAGACATGGTGTTCGATTTCCTGATGGGACTGGACGACTCGTTCACAACAGTTCGGTCCCAAATCCTTAGCCTCGAACCACTGCCCGGTCTTGGCAAAGCCTATTCCGTCGCCGCCCAGGAGGAGACCCAACAATCAGTCTTTGCGACGAGGGGAACACTGGTGGATGTATCGGTGATGGCCGCACAACGAACCGGAGGGACGAGGCGATGCAGCCACTGTGGAAAAACCGGCCATGAGGTGAGTAACTGCTACGCCATAATTGGCTACCCGGAGCACTGGAGCAAACCAGGAGATCGAGGAAGGAACTCATCGACACGAGGAGGCAGACGCAATGGGCGAGGAGGAACGGCGGCGATGGCGATAACAGAACGACGACTTAATTTTGATACTCTGCAATCTGACTCACAAGACGTGCCTAATGCTGGAGGAGAATTGGGCCGATCAGCTTGGCCCAATCAGCAAATCAATGCATCAACTGGGCCCAAGACAAATCAAGCCCAATCGGTGAGTTCATGGCAGCAACAACATGGGCTGAACCTGGAGATGCTTGCGGGCCAGCTTTCCTCAGCCCAAAGAAGCCATCTTTATGATTTGCTGAAGCCCACAAACAAATTACCCGACAATCATTTTGCAGGCACCTCAACTAATGATGCATTCTCTGGTAATACTCGGCCCTTTTGGATTATAGACTCAGGTGCCACAGATCATATCACGTGCGATCGTGGTGCCTTAGTCAATATTGACCCAACCTCAAACATATCACCAGTTGAAATACCTAATGGTGATACCATACCTATCAATGCAGTGGGACACGTGAACCTCACAAATAATTTGTCGCTTAAAAGAGTGCTCTACATTCCACAATTTCGATTTAATTTAATGTCAGTGAGTCGGATAACTCGTGATCTTGACTGTGCACTAATCTTTTACCTGGATTGTTGCATAATACAGGACCCACGATCGAGGATGCTGATTGGATTGGGTAGAATGCGGAATGGACTCTATTATTTAGAACCGACGACGGCGAGGAAGGCGTTGATGTCTCGTGGACGAAGTGACGCAGAGTTGTGGCACCGTCGATTAGGGCATATACCGATTGCTCGCTTGCCTTTGGTTCCAAATCTATCACATAACTTAAATAATAATGGACTAGCCCTATGCGACGCGTGTTGTAGGGCCAAACAGACACGTCTTGTTTTTCCAGTCCGAATGAATAAATCTGCGCATATATTCGATTTGATACATTGTGATATCTGGGGAAATTATCACACACCATCTATATCTGGTTATCATTATTTTCTAACCATTGTAAATGACTACAGCCGTGCCACATGAGCTTTCTTGATGAAGCACAAGTCTGAAACGAAGACACATTTACTTAACTTCTTTCACTGGGTCAAAGGTCAGTTCAATACGCAAGTTAAGGCGTTACAAACAGATGGAGGCTTAGAGTTCAAGCAGCATGACTTAGTAGCACACTATAATAGCTCGGGAATGGAATACCAAACAAGATGTGCAGGAACACCACAAAAAATGGTGTGGTTGAGAGAAAATATCGACATCTGGTGGAGGTCGCTAGAGCACTTCGATTTCAAGCCAAGCTACCGGTCCCATTTTGGGGCGAATGTGTTCTCACAGCTGCTTACTTGATCAATCACATGCCCCTCACAGTAATAGGAAACAAGACACCTTTTGAAATGTTGTTCGGAAAGAAACCAACCTATGACCACCTACGAAGCTTTGGGTGCCTATGTTATGTTCACCAACAAACCCGCGACAAATTCTCTTCACGTTCAAAGTCGTGCATCTTTTTGGGGTTCCCGAAGGGACAAAAGGGGTATAGAGTACTCGATCTGGAAACTAGCACTGTCTCGGTTTCTCGAGACGTTCAATTTTGGGAAAATATTTTCCCAGGGGACAAATATCTTGATGCAAATGACGGTCATATTACCCCCTTTGCGTCTCCAGAACCTCATTTTGAAATAGACAATGAGCCACAAAGTCAAAGAATCGAAACATCTCTCACCAACCCACCGATCATCACACCACGGGGTCAAACCATCATAACGCCTCTCGCCGAGCCACCGACTATCACACCACAAGATCAAGCCGCTCCGACTGATCTTATTGGGGAATGAAAACGACATCGTATTGTGTCAAAACGCCTTTCAGGATACGACTACACATTGCCGCCGTCGCTCGTTGCGTCCGCCTCACATTCTACCCCTCCTCCGGCATTCTCGACGGTACATCCACTCACTAACTCAATCTCTTACAAGAAATTTTCACGTTCTCACGCTGCATTTTTAGCGGCCATCTCCACCACGGATGAGCCACATACTTTTAAACAGGCAAATCAACATGCCCACTGGAGAAAAGCGATGGCTCAAGAGATTAAAGCACTAGAGGACAACAAAACTTGGAGCCTGGTGAAGCTCCCACAAGGAAAACGTGCCATAGCCTCTAAATGGGTATACAAGGTGAAGCACAAACCAGATGGAAGTATTGGAAGATACAAAGCCCGATTGGTGGCGAAGGGCTACACTCAGGTAGAAGGTGTACATTTCACAGACACTTTTGCCCCTGTGGCAAAATTGGTCATCGTCCGATGCCTCCTTGCGATCGCCGCAGCGAAAAACTGGCCACTTTATCAACTCGATGTTAACAACGCGTTCTTACATGGAGACTTGCATGAAGAAGTTTATATGAAAGTACCAGAAGGGTTTTACGAAGAGGGGGAGAATCGCGTCTGTCGTCTCCACAAATCACTTTACGGTCTTCGTCAGGCATCCCGAAATTGTACCAGAAGTTTACAGAGTCAATTATGGATCTCGGATTTAAGGCATCTGATGCAAACCATTCCCTCTTCACCTTCTGCAAGGCCAACTCATTCGTTGCAGTTTTGATATACGTCGATGATGTAATCATCACTGGAACGGATAATGATTGCATCCAACGCCTCAAGAATCACTTGAATAACAAATTCCGAATTAAGGACTTGGGCACCTTAAAATATTTTCTCGGTCTCGAAGTTGCACGGTCGCCAGCAGGAATCATTCTTAGTCAAAGAAAATACACTTTGGACATTTTAGCTGACAGCGGACTCACAGGGTGCAAACCGGCGTCATTCCCTCTTTCCCAACAGCACCACTTGTCGGCTGATCTAGGCCCACACTGCTCTGATGTTGGTCAGTATAGGCGTCTTGTAGGGCGGTTATTATACCTCACCATAACGCGCCCCGACATCTGTTATGCGGTTCACATTCTGAGCCAATTCATGCACGCTCCACGCAAACCGCACATGGAGGCTGCAATACACGTGCTCCGCTACTTGAAAGGTTCTCCGGGACAAGGGATACTACTCCACTCCAACAACGACCTCAGATTGAAAGCCTACTGTGATGCTGATTGGGGCGGTTGCTCAGATACAAGAAGATCTACCACTGGTTACATCATGTTTCTTGGCACGTCTCCTATCTCTTGGCGTTCTAAGAAGCAAACTGTTGTCTCTTGTTCCTCTGCTGAGGCAGAATATCGTGCTATGGTGGCCACTAGTCGAGAAATCGTCTGGTTTCGCCAACTTCTTCACGATCTTCAAGCGCCTCAATCTGAGCTCGTGCCCATGTTCTACGACAATCACGCCGCCATACACATTGCGTCTAATCCAGTCTTCCACGAGCGAACCAAACACATTGAAATTGACTGTCATTTCGTTCGCCAACAACTCCAGTCCGCAGTGCTAGTCCCTCGAGCAGTGTCAAGCAAGCATCAACTCGCTGACATTCTTACCAAAGGACTCGGGAGGGACAGATTTCATGATCTGTTGTGCAAGTTGGGCATCGCTAACATTCATGCACCAACTTGAGGGGGAGTGTTGACAAAAGACACACAAAATCAGGAATTAAACACATGAAGTCAAAGATTGGGCAGATCATCCTTGATTTGATCTTGTGATTTTGGTAAGCATTTGTGCATAATTCATGTGCATATTTCCCTCTATATTAAACGTCTTAGCTTGTATAAAGAGGACTTTGCATAATCAATAAAATCATCAAAAAACATTCTTCTGCCTCTCTTATTTTTCCATTATTTACAATAAATCAAGTTCAAATTTAAAAACTAAAAATAATCAATACCAATTAGATAGAGCTGGGAATCAAACCGAAGAACTGAATCTGATTCGGTTCATACCGGTCCGGTTCCGAAACCATATCCACCCCTATTAAATATCAATAATCACAAAACATTGATAATAAGTAACACATTAACCTCGTAATAAACCAGCATTTATTTGTGTCGTCAGTAAAACCTAAGCCCACGTTTGGATCCGACACCGAAACGGATCTGAAGCTGTCGTTTTGAGCTCTGATACATAAACTGTGAAGTGAACCCGAGACCGACCGAGCGACAGAGAGCGGCAAAAGAATCAGAGAAGCGAGCGATGATGACGGTGCGAGATAGTCAAGAACCCACGACCAAATCGGCGTCGAAGGTACGGAACTGAACTGGGATTTGTTTGTTTCTGGGTGTTTGCTAGAATCTGTTGTTTTTAGGGTTTCCGTAGGTTTCTTGCGGGAAATTTTGGTGTCAGCATCATGAATTTATGGTTGTTTCGTGTTTGGATTTGCTTGTTTGTGTGTGGAATGCTTTGGAATGGGTTTTTGCTTTTGCATGCCAAATTTGTTGGGTTTTTCCGGTTAGTGAATCTCGAGATCAGTTCATGTGGCCAGAGGTTCTGTTTGGTTGCCGAGAAAATGAGGGGAGAGTGTAATTTGTGTGTTGGGGGTTTGATTTTTGTAAAACCCAGTTTGTGGGTAGCTCAAAATAAATGTTTAGATCGACTAATTTTAGTATTTTCCAAGGTTCTGAAACTCCGGATTGTGGAGAAGTGGGGGAGGTGAATAAATAGGGAGTTATGTTATATGTACATTTATTCAAATATAATTCATATGAAAGTAAAAAATTACAATATTTTAGCAAAATAAGATACTTTCAAACAATTTAGTAATTTAAAACAAAACCACAAATCATACGTTTTCAAAGTATATGTAAGAAATAAGAATAATACTTGACCAACTTTTACCGAGCCGACCGTGTGAAAACTCGGTAAAACTGAACCACTGAGAAAGAATTTAAAACTTGGCCAACTTGGGAGAAATTGAAAAGAACTCTGGAGTTTCAGACCACTGTTTTTTACTCTCATTTTTTGAAGTTTTCTCGGTAGCCAAACAGTAGTTTAGTTCTTGAATGTGCCTCCACGGACTGCATATACTTCCCCTAATCTGTAGTTGTTGCTGGTTGTTTTTTGCTGATTGACAAACAAGTCCCCCTTTCTATAATATAATTTGATAATGATGAATTTGGGTTATGGATGGGATGATAGTATGGATACGAAGCTGTAAGCTGTTTTCGGTGCGCAGATAGCCATCAAAATGTAAAGTTTGAACTTTAACTATGGATTTTGACTGTGTATGAAATACAGTGCTCCCTCCAAATCCTCATGTTCAAACATCGAAATCAAATTGAAAGTCCCATGATTTCAGTTAATATCATGCTGGTTTGGGATTTAATCTAGGGAAAAGTACACTTAGTACACCTACCTATACGTCTTTTCCACTCATCTAAAACCAACTAAAAGTTGGCTATTTCAGATAAACTCAAGTTTCATAAACTCACTCGTTTAGTTTTTGGATGGAAAATGTTAATTTTGAAAGTGAAAAAAATAATGCCCCTTGGTTAGTTTCCTAATTTTCCAATTATGCCATTGGTTGGGATTTAGGGGTGTACAGTCGGTGTTGGTGTGTTGGTCGGAGGAGGCCATGACGGTGAGCTTCTTCGAGGGACCGAACTGTGGGCAACTCATCAGATTCATTCTCAGTCTCATTCCCATTCACAACCCCATCCGATTTCTTGGGATCACCATTCAAAATCACGCAATCCTTATCAAAACCCTTTGTCAGCCTCACTCTCTTCCACTTATTGGCCATTTGGCCTTACTCACCACCACCATGTCGTCAGAGTCGTACTTCGGCGCCGACGACTCGTACACCGTCTTGAGAACCTCCGATAGCCAATCGTAGTCGTCACCTTTGGGCTTATCGCAGCAGAGCTCGACGTCATAATCCTAGCTAATGTTGAAGATCATAGGTAGCGAATCCATGGAACATCACAATTCAAGATTTTCCATAGAAACCCATAATTGAAATTCACAACCTACATAAACCCATAATCAAAATTTGAAACCCTATATACCCTTTTGATCGATTGATTAAAGAAGACAAAGGGAATGGTTGGGAATTTATGGTAATTGAAGAGGAAGGAGGGTTTAAGGATAGAGGGTGGAGGAGAGAAGAGTCAAGTCAAGACCAGGGAATGAGAAACGGTGTCGTTTTGGCTTGAGGGATTATTCTATCGACTTTGTGCACAGTGACGAATTGGGAAATTGTTTGGGCTTTGTGCACAATTCGGCCCCTTGAAGAAGCTCGCCGGCATCGCCTCCTCTGGCCAACGCAGCAACGCCAACAGCACACCCCAAAATCTAAACCAATGGTATGCTTTGAAAATTAGGAAACTAACCAAGGGCATTTTTGTCTTTTCATGGGTGTAGCTATATGTAATAGCCAACTCTTGATTGGGTGTGGCTAAGTGGAAAAAGGTGTATAGTTGGGTGTAGCCAAGTGTACTTTTTCCTTTGATTTGTAAGGGCATGTTATTTTGCAGGTGTTATCCATATTTACCAATATAGTTACATGTCGGACAATACTATTTTATACACCTTTTGGATAGTTCTAGTTCAATTTTTCTTCCCAATGGTAATTTTAGGCACTTTTGCTTATTGGTTCTTAGTATGCTTTATGAGTGAAATGTGTGTTTGTCAAGAAAAAAGTAATTGAGAACCACCACTCTACCTTGTGTGTGTATTATTGGAGAATGGACTAAGGTTACTACTTCAACAATAAAACTAAAAAGCAAGTAAGTAGATGGAATTGGAAATGATTTCCAGAATGTTAGGTTTTGAAGTTTCCGCTATTTTCAATTTTTTATATACGCGAACAATGTGCATTATTGGATCTGAAGATGAGGTGAAACATGCCAATCTTTCATTCTTTTTAAGTTAGTGTCATTATAATTTTGTAAGCTAAAGGAAGAAACATAATCGATTTCTTTTGATTGGCTTATCAACAGGCATCACGTGGTTTGGTCGATATATTCGCCGCACAATGCGGGAAATGCTACAAGTGGAGGGTGATTCCTACGCAAGAAGAATACGAGGAGATCAGAAGCAAACTCGTGGAGGAACCGTTCTCCTGCGAGAACAGACCCGACCTCTCGTGCGAGGATCCCGCCGACATCGAGTACGACGCCACCCGCACCTGGGTCATCGACAAGCCAAGCATCCCAAAGACCCCCACGGGTTTCAAGCGGAGCATGATACTCAGAAAGGACTTCTCCAAACTGGACGCTTACTACATTACGCCCAATGGGAAGAGGTTGAAGTCCCGCTCGGAGGTAGCGTCGTATCTGGACGCAAACCCGGAATGCAAAGACGTGTCCCTCTCGGACTTCAACTTCTCGGTCCCGAAGGTGATGGAGGACACAATCCCGGATTATGTTGAGAGGAAGGCTCCTGCTAGCGGTAGCGCCAGCGCCAATGGTAAGAAACCTAAATTGACGAACGATGATATTTGAGGTTTAACTCGTCGCTAGGCCGTAGTATTTTATCACAGAGGTTAAGCGATTGTTATAGTCTAGAGGATTTCTTGGGGCAGTAGCTTGTGATATTTTTCCCTTAGATTCCATTTTGGTGTATATGAATGCACTCTAGACTCTAGGAACTTTTGGGTTGAGGTTGTTCTTCCAGGTTGTTTGGTATGTACTTTAGGATCTATATTATATATCTATCTATCATACTGGTATGTGCACTTGAAGATGTTATGTGTACTGTTAAAAGCTTGTTAATGCTGATCTTGTGTGACTAGAACAGAAGTATATTTTCTGGTTTTCAGAATAGAATTTCCTCTGCTTGATGTCAGGAATTGAATGAGAAGTTTATGATTAAGATCTTTTTAGACTGTGAATGAGTGTTACTCTTCAAATTGAACTACCAGAAGGAGGTGGCTGAAAATGGCTGTCATATACCACTTTTGAACATCATGCTTTAGAAGTTATAACCAAGCAGGACTGTAAAAGAGCCGCTTAAGCTTGGCTTGTTGAACATTGAGCTTGAGTTGGTTATAATTAGGGACACTTTTTATCCAAAACCGAATTCGAACCGGGATTCAAACCTAATTTGAACTGAAAAATTGAGAATTGCGGGCATTGGGTCAGATTTGGATATGAAAATTGAGAACCAAATTAATTTGGGTTGGGTCCGGTCCTTAGATTGTAGAACTGCCGGTTAATCGATTCAAGAGATTTTGTTTAGTATCTTTTGTAGTTACGGTTTAAATTTTTTTGCCCACAAACCAATTTAATTGTGTATAATTTTTTCATATATTGAACAATATATGAATACCATTAATTGGGTTAATTTGGGCATAATTAGGAAGCCTAACTAGAGAACCGGAACATAAATCTCACAATTAATTATGTAATCAGGTCTAATTGGGCGGAATTGAGAATCGGTTCTAGCTGGTTCGGTCTGGTTCCAGACTCGTGCCCAGCTCTAGTTATAATCGAGTTTAAGCTGAATTTAAGATCAAACCCAAATAGATTGGGGATTCCCTGTTTCTAACGTGAATGAGTATTCTCCGTCAGGTTTGGGGATTTCCCGTTTTCCGTTTCCTACTAAAAAGATGTTAAAACATAGTTAGTTTTTAATAAAATTTGTATTAAAAATTATTATTTTAATAAAAATCTATACTTCAAATGTTATTTTTTTCATTAAACATGTATTATAAAATTTTATTTTTTTAAAAATGTATTATTTTTCAATAAATATGCATTTTAAAATATAATTTTTGATATATCGGGGCGGGGATACCCTACCATGTCCCCGCCCCGTTTCCGTTCTGATTCTGGAATCCCCATCGGGGACGGGAAATATTTCTATCTCTAAATCCTCTCCGCAATGGCTCTGGCTACTAAAAAAATTTAGGTGGCGAGACATAGCATTTGTCGACCGCAAGATGCTGGCGCTAGTGGTAGTCCATTTTTGCTTAATATACGATTCCATGTCGTGCACAGCTCCTTTTTTGGGGGTTGATGTTGCGTAGAATTGTTCTTCTTTATGATTTGAATTTTAAAATGAGTTATACCCTTATTCCTTATTCTTCTCATAAAATCAAACCAAACTAAAAAAATCTTACAAATAATTAAAAAAAAAACAACAACAATAGAATATAACCAGAGAAATATAGGTCATAAAAAAAATCTTACTGAAATGCATCAAAAGAGACAACTCACTTGCTCTAATGACATAAATTTAATGAAAATTTGGGAGCATAATTGATATTTTATATAATTTTATTGGTATAACTTAACTTTATTAGCATGTTTAGGAAAAATAAAATTAAGGAACCAAGAAAAAGGAAAAAAATAATTAGATGATCAAAATGAGAATTCAATATAATTAGGCACAATAAACTATTCTTCTCCCAAATTTATTTTAAGCTAAGAGGGAAAAAACAAGGGATAGTCTCTTACGATACTTCTATTGAAAAATTCTCTATTAACTTGTAATTTTTTGCATTGTTATTATAAATATGTCAAAAAGACGAAAAAACTCTAAATGTATTTAAAAAATCAAAATTACGAATTATCACTTAGTATACACAATTGTAGAAACTCCTTGTACTATTGTCATTTTACAAAGAGTTTCCATGTACCATATTATTTTTGAAAAACCTCTCCATATACTAATAAATTTTTATAGAGATCTTTTCATATATTTTTCTACAAAACTTGTTCCACTATTTTATTTTTTTTGCACAATCAATCAAGTAATACCCGAAGAACCACTATTTAAATATGACTATTGTTATATCGTTGTGGCTATTACTGATGTGAACCACTAACGAGATTTTTGTAGTGTTTGAAAAGTACGGAGTTCTTTATGGTTTATTCTCGAGATATCAGTTTAACTTAACTACCAAATATGATAATTGGAAATCGTTCCAAAACTTGGTCACCTCAATCATACCTAATCAAAGTCGGTCAATTATTGCTTTTATTTTTATGTAGGGGTAATGATAGTTGACTACACTGAACTATGTCACGTTTCAAATTTAATACCCCAACTTTCAGATTTTCATTTGGGATACCCAAAAATTAAATAAGCGACACTTAACCCAACGTCTGTTAAATCTAACTGATTTGGTTTGTCAAAAAGTCTAAAATGCCCTCAATAGTTTTGGTCTGTTAAACCAGCCTAATTGGTTCAATTGATATGATTATGAAATGACTATTTTGTCCCTGATTGAATACTCAATTTAACTAACTAATGGAGGGCAAAATTGACTTTTCAATTACAAATATAATAATTATATATATATATTATAAATCATATTAATATTAATAATAATCATTAATTAACCCTAATTAAACCCTACTTACCACTAATTAAACCCTAATTAACACTAATAAACCCCCACCCCACCCCGTCTCCGACCGCCGCCTCTACTTCCGGCGCCTCCGTCAGCGTCATCTCCGGCTCTGTATCTGACCGCCGTCTTCGTCTCCGACCGCCGCCACGCTTCGGGCCACGCCTCCCCACGACCCCGACCGGTGCTCTCGCGGCCTCCTCCGTCGCGGGCCTCGACGGAGAGGGTTCGCGACGGCCAGATCTGCCATTCCGCCACCGCGAGGACCTGCTCCGCCTACACGGATTCGAGAGCAGGCGACTCCGACCGGTGCTCCGTCGCGGCCTGAAGAATGAAGACTCGTCGTCTCCGCCGCAGAGCAGATCTGGATCGAAGAGGCGTGGTGGTTCTGGTGGTGCCCGCGACGGAGGCTCCTCGCAGAGAAGGAGCCCGCGACGGAGGCTCCTCGCCGATCGAAGTCGAGGACGTCGCGAGCCTCGCCGAGGTCTGGGCCGTCGAATCCGTGTAGGCGGACCTCGACTCGGCGATGGAGGACGGACCTCGACTCGAAACCCAGAACCTCTGCAGATCTGGTGATTGGGTCGCGTTCGACGGAGGTGGGTGGCATTCGACGGAGCGTTCGACGGAGGTGGGAGGAGTTTTAGGGTTAATTATGATTAATTAGGTTTAATTAATAATTATGATTTTATAATAATATATAATTAATAATAATATTATATATATTTAAATATTAAATAATAATAATTTTTTATTTGTGTAAGTGAAAAGTCAGATTTGCCCTTAATTTATTAGATAAATTTGTATTCAATTAAGGGTAAAATAGTCATTTCATAATCATATCAATTGAACCAATCAGACTGGTTTAACAGACCAAACCTATTATGGCATTTTAGACTTTTTGACACACAAATTCAGTTAGATTTAACAGACGTTGGGGTAAGTGTCGCTTATTTAAACTTGAGGTACCCTAAATGAAAAACCGGAAGTTGGGGTATTAAATTTGAAACATGACATAGTTGAGTGTAGTCAACTGTCATTACCCCTTTTATGTATTTTAAAACTATTTAATTGTCAACAAATAACTCTCACCTCCTTTGTATAAATTGGTCAAATGTTTACTTGCCTTTTTTAACTTATTATATTTGTTTATTGTTGTTTGAATTTTTTGCAGCTTTCTATTCATGAACAAGAACAATTAGCGATATTTCTTTTTGTTAACTTTGTAAAATTTTGCATTATCAGTGTAATTTCATTAAAAAATATGAAAATTTTGAAATATATTCAACATCTCGAAATTAACAATCATCACTACAAAAAATGGGGATGTAACTTAGATGGTAGAGGGCTCGCTTAACATGCGAGACGTATGGGGCTCCATACCCCGCATCTCCATACTTCTTTCAACCTTTCCTGTATTAATGAAGAAAAATAATAATATTATAGCTTAAAACAACGGTAAATGTAGACTTCTGCTTATCATTTTCGGTAGATTAATTAAATAGTTTTGTAAGAAAACATACATCTGTAAAAGTTCATTAGTACATGGAGAGATTTTGCAAAAAAACAATATATTATATGAAGACTCTTTGCAAAATCAGAAGAGTTTTTGTAACTGCATACACTAAGTGGTGAGAAGTAATTTTGAGATTTTGAATATATTTTGAGTTTTCCTTCTCTTAGTCTTTTTTGACACTGTTGTGCTAACGTTGCAAAAAGTTACAAAGTGAACAAATTTTTGCAATAAATAATGCACAGGGAGACTTTCTGAAAAATTGAAATTGTTTGGGGAGAGTTTTTGCAATTTTTCCTTTTTTAGCATTTCTGGTCATAAGTCATCGTCAACTTTACTTGTACACTCCCATCCTGCCCAATTCAAGCTCAGACATACAATGCATATATATTCACAGGACCAAGTTGTTAACTCCAAACAGCTATATTTTATTCTGCTATCTGAGCATTTTGAGCCACTGCTATAAAACAAGCTTTCACTACAAAACCTCACAAGCCCTATTCATTTTTGGTGTACTCAAGCAGCATATGAGGTGACCTGTAGATCTTCACCAATGTCCAGTAAAGCACCTCCTCCACTCCAAGCTCTCCCTCCGCCCTCGCCGCGTACGTATCCTCACAAATAGCTATCAACCTGCACCAAAATCCCGACAACAAATCAGCGCACGAGCGTTGCAGCAGATAAGTTCGCGGCAACGGCGGATAAGGATCATAAAAGACAATGCACATTGTCACTGCTATTCACGGATCCTTGGTGTTGGATATGCATCGAATCAAATATGGAATCATTGGGATTAGCTGGTACGGTAGTCTCGCTGACCGGTCAGTGAGTTGGGGTCTAGAGGTGAAACGCCTTGTCTGGGGGCGCGAAGAGACTACTCGCCCAAAGATATGGTATGTTCGGGCTTTGGTGATATGGTATTTTCTATCAATACTAAACTTGTAATTCTTAAGATTATTGTATCAATAATGGGTTTAAGACACACCCTTATGTAGAAGGGGCCCAATATTGCCACTTGACTCCCATCGAGAGAGAGAGGTCCAACAAAAGTTGAAAATAAATGAGAGATACCGCAGCGTGACTCAAACTCAAGACCTTTGAACTCAAGTTTAAGTGCTTAACCAACTAGTTAAGCAAACGTTCAAGTGTAGTATTATAAAAGGGGAAATGGAGAAAATGTGCTCTATTATTATTATCACAACTTACAAGGTGTTGTGTTGTTTGATCATGGAAGAAATGTGTCATATAATATGATATTTTTTGCAAGAAGGTGAATTTTGCATTTTTGTGCAAAATGTGTATATTTTTATAAAATGATGGAATTGCCCATGAAATTAAAAACTAATTTTCTTAAAAAATAAACTTTAAATTTTTTCCGATTATTATCTTCTAACTAAAACTTTTATAATCAAATCATGTTATAAAAATCTGTAATTTTAATCTAAGGAGCAATTTCGTCATTTTTATAAAAATGCACACGTTTTTCTCAAAAATGTAAGTTCAGAGCATCCTTTTGTCATTAACAAACAGCACAACCTTACAAAAAATGTCATACCATAGGGCAGTGTTATGGATCGTGAGAGATCTCGGCGAAATCGCGGAAATTTTCACATATCCGCGACGATATCGCAAAAATCGCCCCAAATACCGGTCAACGCCGGTCAAACAGGACAATTTCAAATTAATTCCGGTTTTATCCGATTTAAATCAATTAATTCCGGTTTAATTCAATTTAAATCAATTAATTCCGGTTTAATTCAATTTAAATCAATTAATTCCGGTTTAATTTGGTTTAAATCAATTAATTCCTGATATAATTTAATTAATCTTGGTCTAATTCGATCGGGTTCGTTCCGGCACACTTAATCTGGTTTGTTATTTAGGTTATAAATTATAAACAATAAATATATTCATTTTCCATATAAATTATAAATTAAATATTATTCATTTAGGTTATGGCTCCGGTCCAACACATTTAAAAATAATTAAATATCATTCATATTTTTTAATAAATAATATATATGAGTTTATATATATTTAACTATTTATTTATTATAAAACGCGATTTGCCGCAATCTTTCCGCGATCCCTCCGAGTTTGTTAGATCTCCCTTTTTGTCAAGGGACCGATATATCCCCGTGATCCGATATCCATAACACTGCCATAGGGCACTTTTTTTTTGCCATTTTCCCTTATAAAAACTACACTAATGTAACCTAGTTGAATACTTAGCGATTGTGTACCATTTCTATCTAATAATATTTCTCTTCTCTGTGCCTGTGGAGATAGTTGGCGAACCACATTGATTCTTAATTGTTCAATTTCTAAAATAGAATTATATTATTGAGAATAACTTGATTATGAATTACAATAGGAGGTTCCTTTATATAAGGAACAATAAGAAATAAACCAAATTAGGAAACATAATACGAATAGGAAACCCTAATTAATTAACCATTCTAACATTAATGTTCATGTTTATTGCTTGTTTGTTTTTGCACTCGATCTTTCTCGTTATAACACTTAAAGCACGAGACGGAGAAGTAGAAGTACCTGTCGCAAGTAGGGAGGTTCTCGTACGGTATTCTCATCCTCAGGTCGGAGCATTGGAGCCTTATAAAGCGGCCAACTGCAAGAACAAATGTTATGTAGAGTCCCCATATGCTGAACTTGCTAAGAGTGTCACCAAGAATACCTTCTGCAGAAAGTATATCATTATCTGTTAAGAACCGGACTCACCTAACAACTCAGACTGATAGGTGAAAACTTACGCGGAGGGGTTTCCTCGGATATGATAATGGCCATAGGCCCCGTCAAGCCTCCGCACCCACTGACCTCTGATGACTTGACGTCGTGGAAGGACCACCACTCAAAGCCACCACGGTTTATGACAAGATCTGCACTGACCGCATATACCTACACGAGCAGATAAACATTTGCACAACATGGCATCATGATTTCAAGGTTTTCGCTGATAAAAAGCTATAAATCCGCATACCTCTTGCTCGAAAGGCCTGACATCACCAGAACCTGTCACGCGGAAGAACTTGGGATATATATTGTATAGCCTGAAACTATCCATGGAACCATTCAACACTTTCTGGACATCTGACTGTAACGGGAGGTCTTGACGATCGACGCTCCTCTCATACGTCACAAGTTCCTTTCCCTTTGGCCTGTCCCGAGCGAGCACCCAGGTGAGGCTGATGTCCATGTCCATGTCCCAGTCCAAGGAACGGATGAATCTCTCCTGAACGATGCTCGGGACAAGCCACAGGGCAGTGGCGTCGGCTTGGCAGCATATCAGCTGGATATCCTGCCTGTTGTATGCGTCCAAGTAACCTTCGGGATCGAGGTTCACATCAGCGTTGATCTTATCCCATCGGATTTTTTCGCAGAGAGTAGTTTGGTATAAGGTCAATCTGCCGCCTACTGTCTTCACATCGATTCGGACACTTGCATCTTTAATCGGGTTGGCTATGTTCGTCGGGTTGCCGCTGCTATACATCTGCAACAAGATAAAAACTGAAAAATAGAAACTATCTTGATTGTTCATTACAATGTGTTGAAAAGAGCGAGCAAGATCCAGAAGGGGTCGGCCAAAGAGATGGCAGTACAAAAGAGTCCTAAAAAGGCGAGAGACAAGAAAATAGCAATAAAAAAAACCAAACAAGATTATTGATTCCCGGGAGTGCTCCTCGTTCATACTCTGAACCTCGAGAATAAAGCCCTCTTCGTTGCCCTGAGTAGTGATTCCCATAGCCTTACAAAATTCCCAAGTGTCCCCGGCCTCTTTCGTGGAATTCTTTTGAGGCACAAATTCGCCCATTTGGTAGTTTTAATTGATTTGGGAGCATATACAGGTCGAGAAAGGTCAACTTATTATGTTAGACATAATTTCCTAGACGCGGTTCTTTATACTTCAAATATAGTTGTGTTTGACTCTTGCTATGTTAACACTTCTCCCTTAAATCTTCCCTAGAGCATACAATTCTCTGATTAAGAGATTCGAGTTTTGAAGTTCTTCCCTAGAGCATACTATTCTATGATTAAGAGATTCAGATTTTCAAATACTTTCCTAGAGCATACAATTCTATGATTAAGAGATCCAGGTTCTGAAAAACTTCCCTAGAGCATACGTTTCTATGATTAAGAGATTCGTGGTTTGAAGTTCTTCCCTAGAGCATACAGTTCTATGATTAAGAGATTCAAGTTTTTATTTTGTTTTACTTATATTTCTTTTGCCCCTTGCTGGGTTTTAATAAAACTTTCCCTTTGTTGATCAAAAAAAGAAGAAAAAAGGGAGAGATTCAGAGTTTTAAATTCCTCCCTAGAGCATACAATTCTATGATTAAGATATTCGGGTTTTGAAATGCTTCTCTATAGCATAAAATTCTATGGTTAAGAGATTCGGGTTTTGAAGATCATTACCAGCATAGGAGCCCAGATAACACAAATCAGTATGAAAAACAAGCATATCCCGTTGCAGCATTTGGTCATCTTTGTTTGCTTCTCGCCTTGTTTGTGCATAGCCCTATTCAAGACCGCGTCACATTTCACCAAATACAAGCTTGCATTTATATCCTCCAGCTAAGACGGAAAAAAGCCTCGCATCAGTCTCAAAAAAACACGACAGTCAATTTTCAAACCAAAACAAAAACCACTAAAAAATTTAGAACTTACCTTCAGCCAATCGTACATTGTCAAAGACGTGGTCGTGCACGACCAGTCAAGTACACATCGTAATTCGTAAAGGAACGGGAGCGCGCGGTAAAGCCTATACCCCAAGTAGTTGATTCTCGAAACTTCGCTTGTCAAGAACTGTCGGTACAAGGTGCTCTTATGAGGTATCCCGTGTCGGATCTGCATAGCCTGCAGGGCAAGAGAAATGGCCATTGCAAGATATATGGCACGGAGGGCTAGTTTTCCACCGCGCTCACTTGAAGGGTCCATGTTCCATGCGTACTCTGAAACTGAGTATGTGAAGACGATGAGGTTGAAGAGGTAGAAAATTACTTTCCCCGTCGCGAATGAACAAAGATAGAGTATGCGATCGAGCACAATCAAAAAGAAAATAATCTGCATAAAGAAATCATCGATCTTGTAAGAAATATAGAATAGCGCTTACCATTAAGATATACAAAAGCGCTTACCATTAAGATAAACACGAACTCCTTTGGGAACTGATCTTCGAGTTGATACACACCGAGAAACTCACTGTTATTCTTTATGACGGATTGGTAGAAAATGGCGACTAAGAAGAAAACGACCATATCAGCACCAAAAATATAAGCGTACAGATCGAGATCTCTCTTGCCTCCTCCAATCACAGAGAGTATAGGAAACGGAAACCCCATTCTTTCAAGAAATCCAGAGTGCTGTCCTTCGACGATCTCCTTCGCCACATCTGCAGCGGGAGTGAGCGAATTGTACCATTCTGCAGAAGCGCAGCCGGTTAAAGGGGAGGCGTAGACGACCTCAAAGACGACCAGAGCAACATTTGGTTTTTCGGTGCTTCTCTCAATGAACGCTACTTGTAAAAGGGCAAGCATTCGGGGTTTTCTCTTTACATCTCTCGTCGTGGACGGTTCTCAGCAGTTGGTTTATCCCCGTCTCGATCCTCTCTGGCTGAATTCCATCGTCAGGACACGACTGCACGTCCATAGACACCTGGACAAAGTAAGGAGGCGACTCCGCTCCTTGCGTCAGCGATTTCCAGTATCTGAAGAAGCTACGAATTATCAACTTTACCATATTTATCACAAAGCGTGTCAGCTCTTGAACTCGCTTGCTCCAACTATAGCTCGTCGGGATTTCTTTTCTGTAGGGAGCGCTCCTCTTACTGAAATTAAACTCGGTAGAAGACATCCATTCCCCGTCTTTTGCAGTTATAGAGCTTTGAATTAAGGTAAAGAAGTAGACGGTGAAGAGAGGCAATGAACTCACGACGAACGATGACATTGTCTTATGAGCTGGAAATCCGAATTGTTTGAGCAAACCTGTATCGGTACTCAACCCGATGTGCTGGATGACAATCTGGTATACATATTCGAGCAGAATGTAGATTTCCGTATAAATAAGCATAGTGATCCAGAAGGTGTAGCTCGGGCCGGTGTTCACACACAGAGCATACACGAAGAGAGCTGCGAGGTAGACCATCGAAAGCAGACTGAAGTTCCACAGAAAGACAAGAACGAAGCAGCAATAACATACCACGTCGTTGTTTGACCTCATCTGAGACCAAATGTGATGGAAGATCATTCCTATCTGCAAACTTGCAGCATCAACGCTTGTGTCCGACTGACCAGAAGCTGAACGATGATCCAAACGTTCATATTCATGGATACCATATTCAGAGGAATGCTTGCTCGTCTCCATATCTTCAGGCACAATGTTAAGGTACGTCACGAGGTTGCTAACCGCCTGATTTCCCATCGTCTGTACCTGGGAAACACCATCGCCTAGCATGTGCACAGCTGATATCAGTGGATTTTCGCTCGTTTTTTTCTCCGAATCAGAAAACGCGCTATCATCAACATCATCGTCGATTTCATTACTGTCAAAGTAAAGAGAGTCTAACGACTGGTTCGCGGACTCTGCAGCTAACGTGCTCCTCGTGGTCGTGGCGGGAGATTCTTGCGACTGGAAAGGCAAAATCGAGTCATCGTCTCTCAGAACTTGGTTTTGCTGTAAGAAACCTTCTTCCTCTCTATCTGGAGGAGAAGTGCTGCCACGGTTCGGGGTTGCTTGGTTCGTGCTAAGGAGTTGGACTTTGAGGTTAAGCATCTCCGACTTCATCTTCTCCACTTGCATATTCCGCTGGCGCTTCTTCTCCTCGGATTCACGAATGCTCTGTAACTGCGAAGTCTTCCATGCAGCCTTCTTCTCCTGCTCGCGCACGATTGCGCCTATTTGCTCCGCCTCGAGATACCGCGACACGTAATCGAATTCTTGGGATGAGAACATGTATGACTGAAGCGATGCCAGCATGAATATGATGATCTCGACCAGTGCAGATCTTGCAGTAATCCGAAACCCATAGTCATACTTATAAAATCCAATCACCTCGTAAGTGTGCTCTATGGTTTCGCACCTCCCAGCACAAAACTGCCCCACGAAAGGCGATTGATAGGCAAGAGAAAGCACAATGAGAGCGAAATTATATATACGCAAGAACATAAATATCTTATTCTTCTTCTTTAAAATCTCGAGTCTCATCCGAAAGAAAACCAGAGCGAAAGCAAGATAACCGAGGTGCAAGATGTCATACTCTAGGGTTCCGGTGATCAAGATTAAAGTGAGCACGAGATCTAAATGATGACAATAGCAGTAAAGCCTGAGGTAATCTAAAAAAGTCCACATACTTTTGGTTTCCAACGATAAATCTCTCCATACGAATGTATTCTTGCGTTGAGACATCATCTGACGGTAAGTTGATGTCCCTGAGAAACTGGAGAATCGATCAGCCCGGAGCTTGAAAGAAGCGAGCAAAAATACCAGAAAATAGCTGATAAGTATTCGGGAATCATCAACGATAAGTCCTGCAGCCAAAAAGAAGTAACTCAACGTCATGATCAATGGTTTTGGCGATAACAGTCACGAAAAAGTTAGCAAATCAACAAATCGTATTACCAAACCAACAGCTTGTGCAAAAGTGAAAAAATATAGTGGAGCATCTCCAGCAGTCATTGCAATGCACATCAGTCTCAGTTTGAGCGTGCTGATCCGAACGAAGTATATTACTCCAGATGGATAAGTACTCAAGAACAAGGATCAAAGCAAACAAGAAGACAAACACAGGCCAAATTTTACTAATAATGCGCCTGCCTAAGAGGATGCAAGTAGCAAGCAGTGTGATGTATATCATAGAGATGGCGTTCAGCAAAGAGAAACTGGCAAGAAGAAGAGCGATCATGTTCATCTCGAGGCCAAATAGGTTAAACATATTCTCCATCCAGAATTTCAGATATATTTTCAAGACGGTCTTTTGTATTTCGAATCTCTCCCTTTTCAAGGCGAGGATCTGTTTCTGGTTCCACTTGTCACTCTCCGTGGAGCTTCCCCAGATACAGCCAAACGTATACTTTTTACTGCTGCTACCCACGTGACCTCCCGATTTAGAGGTGGAACGAGAAGAAAAAGACGGGCATGAGATGCTAGAAAACAATCCGCGTTTTGTTGATAGCATGCTAGAACTCGATGAAGACTTGTTCTCCCCGTTAGGAACGGAAACATCTTCTGGTGAGACGAATAATGGACAAGGCTCTTCCCATTTTCCTTTATATTTTATAGGACTCGGCATTTTCTCCAACCAACAGAAGACATTGTATTGAAGGATACATGTAGCAATCACTAGTACTTTCGCCCTCAAGCCTAATTCTAAACCCCAAAAACCCGGCTTGAACACACGCAGACCCAAGTAAAGGGGCAGATTATAGTGTTTTTGTCCGGGAAACATACCAGCGTGCTTACCACATATCTGGAAGAGATACTCAGTCGTCATGACAAATCCCGTGAATACCAAGAATAGTTTTGACGGAATCCGGGAAACCTTAGGTAATGTGGAGCAGATCACGAGTCCAAGTAGATAACAGAAGCCAAAAGCACTGATAGGAGATAACGATGCGTAAAAAACAGCGATAAGCAAGATCTTCTGGCTATGCAAAATCAAAACCCGTTTGATGAACCCGAAAACTCCAGTCTGCAACGGCCAAGGATCACCCGACCAATTGGCCCTTCCATGCCTCCTCTCGTAGCTGTAAAGCTGCATCACAATCAAGACTGCTAGAGGTTCCCAAACATTGTCTAACAATGATGCTTCAGAGTTGTAGCCTAAACAAAAATGCAGATCTATCAACCTGGACAGCCATTTCTTGAAGCTCGAGATGGTGCTCAGGCTATAGATGAAGATAAACGCCACGACTGTATACACTTTCAGCGGAAACCATAAGCATTTCTTTGTCCTCTCAACAAGCTGTCTTCCAATCATCCATACAAGGAGAAACAAAATGTACCCGAGAGATATAAAATTCGGTGTCACGAGATACACTACAAGAAGAATAGTAAGAAAAGCAATGTAGGTTCCGAATGCTCTATACATTGACAGAAACTTCTTTCCAATTTTACCGAAGAAAGATGCTATCCTCGTCTCTGAAATTAAAAAAGGATAAATCAGCAAATGAGTCGATAAATACAACAGAAACAGTTCAGAGACTGCTATTCTCTTTTTACGGGTCATAACAAGCATATAATCATTATTTTCCCAACATTCAAGAACAGAATATATATATAGTTGATTTTAGGCTGAGACCTAATTATAAAGTAATATCAAGCTAATGATGATCATAATTCAATCCATACATACGACAATAAATTAAGTCTATGGGATTATCCCTCCCGGGCTTGTCTAGTTGGGTCAATATGAGTTATATCTCTCTTGAGAACCAGGGAGATATATTGCTTAAGAACTATATAATCATTATATCGTTATATTGCTAATCAAAAAAAGAACCAGGGTTCGATTCCTGGTGGGTCACCTACTTGGGAGCAGATGGGGGTTAAGTTAGGGGTTAACCAGTTAACCCAGGTTAGGGTTTGGTTAGATTTACTGCTTTATTGCCTATAAAAAAAGTCTGAGAAATGTTAAGCCTTCTGAGTATCCTGAACTCAACAGTATTTCAGTACTTCGCGTTATCATGTTACATATTCAAGAGCTCACAAATAATTCGTAATTTTAGAACCACAGAAAATTCAAAAGACCAAATTGAACAGACATTGCAACATACATCAAGCCATGGGTTATACCATAAGAAGGGTTATCATGTCTACCCCTGGTACACGAGGAGGAATACACAGACAACAGAACTGACTTGTTCAGACCGGCTTTCAAAATGCCAAATCCAATTGGAGCACTAGGAGTATGCTTAACGATAGCTGTGAAAGAAAATAGCAGCTTAAAACTATGGTTGTGAATTGTACAGTAGCAAGCAAGCAAAGCAATTTCCGAGAAATCCCAGAAACTATCATGTTCAAGAAGACCTGCATCCAGTAAAATAAAATGTACAATTAACTTTAATTTAATTTTGTATGGGGGAGGCAACTTTGATCAAATGAAATGTAGAAGACAAGTCAAAGTTACTAAGTAAGAAAAAAGTTATTGTACCTAATTGTAATAGAATTTCCATACTTAAGGATCCTTTTTGTACCAAAGTATCGGAGATCAAACTAATCTGAAGCATGTACAGCAATGCGAAGTGAGTCTCGCATAAGAGAATGAGGTACTGGCGTATCTTTCTGCTTATTTGGTGACCCAGAAGATGTATCAAAAAGAATATCACTGGCGCACAAGTCAAACATAATACCAATTAGTATATCACCCATAAATCTGTCACGTCATAAACTAGTTTTGAGAAAATCCAAATCAGAGACCAAGGTTCACTCTCCCTATTACTACCTGAGGAAATTACAAACTTGCCACTGAGAGTTCCATGTTATAAGTCAAATGACAAAGGGCATTACACTCGAGTTTGTAAAATGAATATACTATTGGAAAAAATATTGGTTTGAAAAACATACTATATGCAGCATGGATGAAACCAGGTTTCATGGCAATGAGGAATATAAGTGTCAGCATTAAAGGCCGGGAGCTTTTACGCAGTGCCCATGCAATTGTGGCAACGATCAAAACCATAGTCCCTTCATGCCCTGCAATTGAAGAATAAAAAAACAGAGAAAAAATATAACAATGGAAGTTAAAGTATGACGTCAATCAATTTATGAGATATGCCATTGTAGTTATATACTAGAGCTCCAGTAACATTTCAGAACCATTAGCTGTGGATAGTTATGTGAGACTCGGCAACCTTGAGAAATGAGATAAGGGTACCTTATGAATGACATTTCCAGATGTAGTTGCAATTAATGTTATTTGCCAATACTAACCAGATTTCAAAACAAAAACATCTTAATTATTCATTACTTGGTTAATGTTATATCATTACCTTCAACAGAGGAGTCGTCCAACGGAGATTGCATATCCTCACCAGACACGCAGAGGAAAACAGAGTTGCTTACAAGATTACCCAAGGCAACCAGAACTCCCAGACAAAATTGTGCAAGCAGGAAAAATCCCGGTATAGGATAATGCCATAATCCGACCATATCCCATATTTCCATGTCCTGAAATAGTTTTAGGACAAAACTTTCAACCATTTAATATTTTTTCCTAAACAAAACAAATTGAAAATTCCATGCCAACTAAGAGGATTACCTTAACAAGTTTCACGTTAAAAGATGCATATACCACATTGAAAATATATGTGCTAACAGCCCACAAGAGGATGAAGATAAGAAGAAGTCCATTCAACCGATGCAATCGGAATACGGAAGGGAATGCATAGACAATGTAGCCGACATATGCAAGTAATCCGGATGCACATAAACTAGCAAAATGGAAACTCCAGAAGGAAAGAGCAAACAAAGAGACCTGACATTTTATCACTGAGATTTCATATATACAATTTAATATATGAGGAAAGAGAAACTGTAGTGATTAATAGCAACAGAACAACCAGGCCATTTTCCCAAACAATGTTAAACAGCTACATGAATCCTCAAGAAAACTCCTTGGGAACAGTTTGTATTTTCCTCCCCTTATCCTACTTACAGTTATCTCATCCGTTAACCCAAGCACTCTCATGTATATTCTTACTACTTTTTTTATCAGCAATAAATTAAACAACAATAGTAGCGTGGGATTGGAATCAGCGACCTCGTGCTTATTACATGAGGTCTCTGCCCCTTCACCCACGGCATTCTCATGTATTTTCTTACTACTACTTTCCGTGTTAATTTAGGTCTATCCTTCCACCTCCTTTTAGTTTCTCCCATTTGTAATCATCACTACTTACTAAGGAAACTACTTGGCCCGTTAGGCATTGGCATCTTATTTGTTCAAAGCCAAAGGGAGGTCTTGAGTCAAAATCTTGATACATTGCTGATATTCTCCATAAAATACTATCAATTCAAATTTTGTGCTCAGGTGACATCTAGCTTATCATTTTAAAAATCTTAGAATTTACATTTACAATAGATTCCCCTTATGAATGTTTCCATCTACATGGACAAATACCCGTGTCTTAGCTTGCACGTATTAATCTCAACATTGTTATCATCATTAACATTGTAAAAATTATAGCAAATATGTAGTTTAGGAATATGTACCGGGAAACCATACGTGAAAAAGTTGATACTGAATGTTCGGAAAACTGATCCTCTCAATAACACATTAGTATGCCTTACACCGGTCCTGCACATGACAAAACAATTCAGTAAAACTTGATCTCTAAATGCTCTGCCCCACTAGAGTGGAAAAAATCAACTAAATGGATCTTCCATTTCATACTTCCATTTTGGTTAGCAAAAGCCACTTCACGAATGAAGTCACTATATATTTAGTTTATGTGATTCATTCAACTAAAAACTTAAGATGATAGCTGAAGGCTCTGCCACTTTGGTTTTTAGGTTAACAAGTTCTGTTACCATGTCAAAATATCAAGCTTATTACCTTGATTGTCGGATGAAAAATGAATGCCTTGAGGGAAGGAGTTGCTCTGTCAAGTGATGCTCTCTCATGGATAACATAAAATCCATTTCTTCCAAATCACATTTAACATATGATAGCTGAGTTGGAAACAGGAGGGCAACAATTAGGAAAAAACAATTCATATCTACAGTCTGCAGAAACGTATAATAACCAAATAGGCACATGCATTTGAGAAGTGGTAATGTGTGTATGTATCATATAGCTATAAGCCGAGATTAAAGAACTTTGAACCACATATATTCAGTGATAGCAGTCATAGCCTCCGAATTTGCAATTTTAGATGATAGATGAATACCGTGATGTAGAAAAGCAGAAGAGAATGACTGGAACAGATCTTTGGCCAGTCCAATTTGGCTGATAATTTGAATATACCGATGAAATCAGCAATCCACTCAATCGTACTGGGGAATTCTACGGGCAGCTGATACACGTAAAGAAGGATAATGTTGAAGCCTGCATAAAACTTAAGAGGCCTCCACCACCTTCAAAAACACATGCAAAAACGCGTGTAGTTTTAGTGATGAACCACTGATTATAACAAATTGAGATAAAGTGAACAATAAAGAGCAATGAAACCACCAGAAAAGTCCTAGAAAATTGCTTGTGAGGGACCAATCCACAAGATCGACGCAGCTTCCGATAAAAAAAGGTAGAGAGACCCACGAGGGATGGCTAATTCCAACAACTAGCTGAATGGCGGGCAACAGCAAACATGAAGTAACCCTAAGATGAGAACCTTTCATATAAGAGAAGCAAAATTATTACAACGTGAATGCAAAGGGATCGTGGTTATAGGATGGAGCTTTAGACAGAACAGTAATGATGAGAACGCTATATGCAGAAAATAATACAAACCTATTTGTTCGACAACTGATACAAAATTGACCCAAAAATGATCTCGTGTTGGAATCAGACCAAGTCTCTCCTCATATATGTCAACCACAGCAACCAGAATCACAAATAACTGAATAACGATGAAATACAGTGCAGAAGGAGACGTCCACGACCTGATTCTGTCAAAGTAGAAAAAACGGATATAAGTCTCAATTTAACCAGAGGTAACAAAAGAAACAGAAGAACTCCTTGAAACCGAAACTAATTCTCACATCATAAATCCAGTCAGCTTTGCCCACCACGCATCTGCTATACTCCATTTATTTCCCTCAATAGCCCATATAAGAAGATATACTACTTGAGAAAGAACTACGAGAATGGAGTATATGATAATGGACCAAAATACCAGAAATCGCCTTCGATAACGAAACTCTATTATAACAACAACAAAAATGAAGCCAGGTTAGTAGTATAAATAAGAAATAATGTTTAACCAATAATTCTACATCATGATGAAATCCTAAGATCTATAGTTCAACAACATAGACTTAATAAACAAAATGTGACAGCATATTATCTAAATTTACTTTAGAAAGCACTGCTAGCAGTTTGCTATACCGAACGTAAGTGTTTAGCCAGCCCATTCTGTGTTCAAATTCCCAGAACATTCAAGAACCATTTTGTGAACAATAAGGTATACCTTATGGGAAAAAAGTACTCTCACGTTGATGACACACATTAAGAGATTATCAATTAATTACTAAGAGGCTTTACGTTATTATATATTTATGCCGTCCTAGTCACGTGACTGCAATCAGCCTATACACGTAACTCAACTAGTTCTGGTACATGATTCCTGTCTATTAAGTCAATAAGCAAAACCATAAAAAAATATTTTGCAGGGAGATCCTTATGCCCGGTTGCATTCCCATAAATTGAACAGCAGCAGTTGATGGTCAAGCATTTCGAGTTTTTTAAAATCGTGTGCACTAATCTGGTCGATCATCTCCTTCCCCATATTTCAATTCTGTTGATGACGAAAGCAGTTCAACTCAAACGAAAAATTCCAAATGGGAAGCATCATGCAAACACAAATTAATGATTGATAAGTGCACGCAATGCAAAGCAGTAAATAAAATGAAGCATCTTACCTATTTTCGGCGCAAAAAATTGGATAACAAGGAAAACTATCAAATCAACAAGAGAGATCAAACTCCAATTGGCTAAAGCAGCTGCAGAGAGGAATGCAAATGTGTAAAAATCAATAATTGCTTATATTCAACACGACTTAAGAGAGCAGAAAGGGATTGCCAGGCTCTTCAAAGTCAAACAAAAATATATAATGTAGCAATCTTATTCATGCAGAAACAAACAAATTATTTATAAGCCATGTACCAATTGACAATGCAAACAATAATGAACCCAGTAAAAGTGAACCTCTAGGGTCTCAGAAACCTTGCAGCTTAAGACAGTTAAGGTCATAAAACAGTGAAAAAATCAAAAGTAAAGCATGCACTTGAGAAAGAAAACTGAAGTTAATGAAGTTCAAAGTAAAGCATGAGCACTGGTAACGGATGATATTGTTACTAAACAAAAATGTATAAATCTACCAACAGCTGTAAAAAGTATGTAACACATATAACGTACAGAGGAGGGTTCGGGTGAAAACTCTCCCTTAGAATGCAAACTAGGAACTACTATAGACCTTTAGATTGAACTTTTAAAAGGCCAAGATTTTATCGTACGTGTTTACATCATATAAAATAGTGAGTTTACATGTGATTCACACATTCATGTTCACATTATTGCGCGTATACATCACGTATACCAACGTATACATCGGTTATTAGTTTGCATTCTAAGAGTGGTTTTCACCTGAACTCTTATATCAGATATCATGCGAAAACTGCAAATCTTAAATGGATTACGAAAAAGGAACTCAATTACTAGGACCTTTAATTACAAAGATGTCACAAAAACATCACACTTGGACCAATTTTCTCAAACACAGAAGATCTTGCAAAGTTCTCGTTTGAATATCCAGAACTAATCATAACTTCATCACACTTCTCAACAAGCAGCAGTTCAGCTAGGTAAACACCCAAATCACATCTTCCCCGCCATAATCCATAAATTAAAACTGATATTACTTCCATGCACAACCCAGTGGATACTGCAACCTTATACATTGGATTTTAAACACCACTCAATATAATTTGTATACTAAAATTGTATCGACTTTGTGGCAATTCCAATAAACATTCACTTAACCTCAATCCCTTCCAACTGATCTTAAAGCACAACAATGAAGCTATTCATGGCGTAAATGAATGAACAAATAACCCAAAAACAAAAGGAAACAAATTTGGGAGACGAACCTGTTAAAAGCAGCATCGGCAAAACAAACCTTCCCAGAAAAATCCCCATGAAAAGCCCTAATCACATTCATCACCGACACACAATCATAGCCTCCCGACCAAAATGTACAAATCTGTGAAATGGGTTTGCAATGCAGGTCAAAATTACAACAACCCAGTTCGTGGAAAGTCCAAATTTCATCTGAAACACAAGAATCTGAAACTTTCCACGCTTTAAACAGACGACGAGACAAACCCAAATTGCTCGTTGGTTGATTTCCTCCCACATTTGCCGGGAAATGAAATAATGTCTCAAAAAGTAAGGGGAAAAAATCATGAACACTAAATTCAGACGAAAAATAATATATGATATGTGTAAGTGTAAGTGTAACTTAGTTGTGAAAAATGTGTTACAGGTGAGTGTTAAGAGCAACCAAAATTAATTAGCATAGCAAGGATAGTAAAAGCAATTAAAGAATAAAGCATTACAAGTAAATAAGGAGAGAGATTTGCTCTCGGATGATCAATATTTTGTATCTCCATTCTACACTCCCTCTTCACCTATTTATATACAAATAAGTGATGATGGGGCATTAAATGCAAAATGAAAACTACACACAACTATCCCCTAAAATATGGAACAATTATGACATAAGAGGGTAGAGGAATGGTGATATAGGAGAGTAGAGGTATGGTGGTGGTCATCCTTTTACAACACTCCCCCTCGAACACCACCATTCATAAGAAAATGTAGGTGATGTTAAACGTGCTTAATAGCTGCCTCGTTAAAAACCTTTTCAGGAAAACCCAGCGGGACAAAACTTGAATAAGGAAAAAAGAGTGCAACGCACAGTCCAGAGTGTGATCATCTTCATATTCTTGCTCCCCCTGATCGATGCTCCCCCTGATGATCGAAAAAGTTACTTCGATAGCTTACTAAGTCGACGCATGCCGATTCGCCATACTAACTTCTCAAAGGTGGATGTCGGTAAACTCTTAGTGAACAAATCTGCAAGATTTTCGCTAGAGCGGATTTGCTTGACATCAATCTCATTACTCTTCTGCAGTTCGTGAGTGTAGAAGAATTTAGGCGATATGTGCTTGATTCGATCTCCTTTAATGTATCCTCCTCTGATTTGAGTTATACACGCTGCATTGTCTTCATATATTGTGGAAGGAGAGCTTGTAATCGAGTGAATTCCACATGCATCTCGTATGTGTTGAATGAATGAGCGCAAGAACACACATTCCCGACTAGCTTCATGTAGTGCTAGAATTTTTGAATGATTGGAAGATGTTGCCACCAAAGTCTGCTTCGTAGAGCGCCAAGATATTGTTGTTTCATTACAAGTAAATACATATCCTGTTTGGTAGCGTGCTTTATGAGGATCTGAAAGGTATCCAGCATCCGCATATCCGATCAAGCCATCGCTATTTGAGGATTTCGAATATAATAATCCCAAATCTTTGGATCCACTCAAATAGCGGAATATATGTTTGATTCCGTTCCAATGTCGTCTTGTCGGTTCTGAGTTGAATCTTGCAAGTACATTTACCGCAAAAGCTATATCTGGCCTTGTACATTGCGCCAGATATAATGCACCGATCGCATTTAGATATGGTACTTCATGACCAAGTATCTTTTCATCTATTTCTTTGGGGCGAAAAGGATCCTTCTTAGGATCAAGAGACCGAACGATCATTGGAGTGCTTAGTGGATGAGCATTTTGTATATTGAAACGCTTCAAGAGTTTTTCAACATATGTTGATTGATGGATCAAAATTCCACCCGAAATATGCTCGATTTGCAGGCTGAGACAATACTTTGTTTTCCCCAAATCTTTCATCTCAAATTCTTTTTTGAGATATTCTGCAGTGTTTATGATCTCTTCAGGAGTCCCAATTAAATTTATATCATCAACATATACTGCCACAATAACAAATCCGAGATTTGTTTTCTTGATGAATACACATGGGCATATAACATTATTCTTATATCCTTCTCTGGTAAGGTATTCGTTAAGATGATTATACCACATCCTACCAGATTGTTTCAGTCCATACAATGCCCTTTGTAACTTTATTGAATATAGGTTCCTTGGACTATTTTTAATTGCTTCCGGCAATTTAACTCCTTCAGGGAGTCTCATATAAATATCTGTGTCCAACGTACCATATAAATAGGCAGTGACAGCGTCCATCAGATACATATCAAGTTCTTCAAAGACTGTTAAACTGATAAAGTATCTGAAAGTAATCATATCCATTACAGGTGAATATGTTTCATCAAAATCGATGTCAGGTCGTTGAGAAAAACCTTGTGCTACAAGTCTAGCTTTATATCGAACAATTTCATTTTTCTCATTTCTTTTCTTTGTGAACACCCATTTGAATCCAATTGGTCGAACGTCTTCTGGTGTTCGAAGTATGGGTCCAAGGACTTGCCGTTTTGCCAATGAAGTCAATTCTGCTTGAATTGCTTCTTCCCACTTTGGCCAATCATGTCTTTCACGACATTCATCAATAGTACGTGGCTCAAAATCAAAATCATTCATTATCTCACATGCCACTGTGAATGCAAAGATTTCATCTACATTAATAAATTTTCGATCCAAGTATTCATTAGTGTAGGAATGATTCATGTGTATTTCCTCACTTCTTTATTCTTGCAATTCTTCAGGAATTTTAGAACTTTCATTTTCTTTTGGGATCAACGGTTCTACGGGAACCAATGGTTCTTCAGGAACCGATAGTTCTGCTGGAACTATTTGTCTATTCATTTGATTTTTTCGTTTACTGAGATTGATATCTTTTGCCCCTAATGGCCTCCCACGCTTCTGGCGTGTACTAGAGGAATCGACCGCTGCTTTCGAATTGTCATCATTAACTTTAATTTTCGCAGGTGTGTTGATAGCATCTATGTATGACCTTGTCACTTTTGATGTATCTGCAAATGCATCAGGCATTTGGTTTGCAACATTTTGCAAATGTATTATCCTTTGTATTTCTTTATCACATTGTGATGTACGTGGATCTAGATGTGACATGAAATTTACTTTTCATTCAATTTCACGCCTAACTTCAGGAGGCTTTTTATTTCCACCCAAATGTGGGAACGTCGTCTCATCAAAATGACAACCTGCATGTCGTGCAGTAAATAGGTCATCTGTCAAGGGCTCAAGGTACCTGATAATAGATGGTGAATCAAAACCAACATAAATCCCCAATCGTCGTTGAGGTCTCATTTTCGTGCGTTGTGTGGGTGCAATAGGCACTTGCACAGCACAACCAAAATTACGTAAATGAGATATATCAGGTTGATGTCCACACACAAGCTGCATAGGAGAATATTGATGATATGCCCTAGGCCTTAACCGAATTAAAGAAGCAGCATGTAATACAGCATGTCCCCAAGCAGAAACTGATAATTTTGATTGCATTAACAATGTTCGTGCAATTATCTGTATACGTTTAATGAAAGATTCTGCTAAACCATTTTGGGTATGCACATGCGGAACGGGATGCTCAATATCAATACCTAATGATATGCAATAACCATCAAATGTCTTAGATGTGAATTCACCAGCATTATCAAGACGAATAGACTTTATCGGATAATCAGAAAAATGTGCCCTTAACTTAATGATTTGTGCTAACAATTTTGCAAATGCAACATTACGAGTTGACAGTAAGCACACATGTGACCATCTGCCGGATGCGTCAATCAGAACCATAAAATAATTAAATGGTCCACTAGATAGGTGAATAGGGCCACATATATCTCCCTGAATTCTTTGCAAAAATGATGGAGATTCAATATTAACCTTCGTTTTTGATGGCCGGACCACTAATTTTCCTTGTGAACAAGCGGTACAAATTATTTCATTCGACGAAAAAATCTTCTGGTTTTTCATAGAATGTCCACATGAATTTTCAATGATCCTACGCATCATCGTTGGTCATGGATGACCAAGACGATTATGCCAAAGCATAAAATCATTTGGATTCAAGAACTTCTGGTTCAATACCGCGTAGACCTCAATTGTTCTTATAGTTGTATAATACAACCCAGATGATGGAACAGGTAATTTTTCTAATACACGCTTTTCACCACAATCTTTTAATGTGATACAAAGAAACTCCGTTTCATTTTCACTTGTGGTCTCAATATGATATCCATTACTGCGGATATCCTTAAAGCTAAGTAGATTTCTTCTGGATCTACTAGCATATAAAGCATTATGGATTTCTAACCGAGTATCATTTCGCAACAATATAGAAGCTCTTCCGGAGCCTTCTATAATATTTGCTGAACCCATAATAGTATTAACATTTGCCTCAACCAAAGTTAGACATGAAAAATATTTCTTTTCTTTAAAGATTGTATGTGTAGTGGCAGAATCAACAATACACACATCATTGCTATTTTTGTCAACTGGGGATTCATTTCCAAAATCCATATCCTTTCATAAGAGAAAAAAAACATAGCATTAGATTACAAACATTTGAAAGGATTACATAATACAAAAGCATAATATATTACAATATATTACAACATCATGATTAGTTAACAAAGGTTCATGCTATATCATCGGAAATCAAATTTCCTATATTTTCGCCGTCATCTGCAAAGAAGTCGGAGACATCCAAATTAGTCAGATCTACAGGATCCGAGTTATCCATAAAGTTTGTCTCTACGACTTTCTCTTTTCCCTTAATCGATGCTTGATACAAGACCACCAAATGCTTGGGAGTACGACAGGTACGTGCCCAATGCCCTTTTACACCACACCTAAAACATTCATGTTCACTGCTTTTGGGAGTCTGAATTTGTGGGCCTTTTCCTTTATCGCGCCTCTCAAATTTGTTCCACTTCTGGTGGAGCATTTTGTCATTTCTCCCACGAGGGTGAAAATTATTGCGCCCACGGCCACGATTAGGGCCTTGGCCTCTCCCAAAAGAAGGATAACCATCATAATTTGTCACATTCACTTCAGGAAATGGTGAACTGCCAACGGGGCGAGTTTGATGGTTTTTCATCAACAACTCATTATTTTGTTCAGCAATCAATAAACATGCAATTAAGTCAGTGAACTTTTCAAATTTTCGCTCCCGATATTGCTGCTGCAGGAGCATATTAGATGGGTGAAACGTGGAGAACGTTTTCTCAAGCATCATAGCATCAGTTATGTTGTCTCCACACATACGGAGCATGGATACAATTCTAAATACAGCAGAATTGTATTCATTTATGGTCTTGAAATCTTGCAGTCTAAGATTAGCCCACTCATGTGATGCTTGAGGTAAGGCAATAGACTTCATGTGCTCAAATCTTTCTTTCAGCCTCTTCCACAGATCAAGTGGATCTTGAATATCTAAATATTCAGCTCGTAGACCAGAATCAATATGATGACGTATAAAAATAATGGCATTTGCTTTATTCTGCACAGACTCTTCATTATCGTCTAAAATAACTTCTCAAAGATTCATCGATCTTAGGTGGAGAGTAGTTTCCAAAGCCCATTCAAAATAATTTTTTCCGTTGAGACCGAGGGCAACATATTGGCATTTCACCAGGTTTGACATTCTGAAAAATTTAACCGCAATAACACAATTAAAATATGTCCAAAATATTTATTAAAAAATATGACATATTTTGCGGATATTTAGAATTGCTGGTTCTAACTTTTAAGACCTCAAGTTTTAGTCTCGGTATCTCATGATGTAGTTCGTGATTTATACATTGATTTGGAACTTCGGGTTCCGTAAATTTTAGAAATTCGTAAACTTCTGGTTTACATGAACATCATGTTTAACAACAATTTTTTTCGACAATTTTAGAACTTCGGGTTCACAATGCCTTTAGTTTTGTAAACTTCGGGTTACAAAACATTATATACAAATATATAACAAGTATAATAATAGCAGATACATTTCTGATGTGAAAGATCCAATTTAAAATTGGCGATCACAGAACATACTTATAGATAAATAATAAGCAAAGTAAATCTACGAAATAAACATAAATTCAATAACTAAATTAAATTTAGTTAGAAATATAAAATTACGATAACCGAGCTAATCGTGCTGATAACGTGTTGTGAAAAATGTGTTATACGTGAGTGTTAAGAGCAACCAAAATTAATTAGCATAGTAAGGATAGTAAAAGCAATTAAAGAATAAAGCATTACAAGTAAATAAGGAAGAGAGATTTGCTCTCGGATGATCAATATTTTGTATCTCCATTCTACATTCCCTCTTCACCTATTTATATACAAATAAGTGATGATGGGGCATTAAATGCAAAATGAAAACTACACACAACTATCCCCCAAAATATGGAACAATTATGACATAAGAGGGTAGAGGAATGGTGATATAGGAGAGCAGAGGCATGGTGGTGGACATCCTTTTACAACATAACTGATTTTTTTTACAAGAGTGACGAATGATATATGTAAAGTGATAAATCATGATAAAACTGTGGGAAATTAACATTTTTCTATAATATTTTAGGCCCAATCTCCATCCAAAAATATACAAATTGTTAGGGGTTTTAATTTTAGACTCTAAAGTGGTTTTCAAATCGTATTTGAAAATCGAGAATCACAAACTTTAATCAAACCAAATTATATTTGAAAAATCAAAAAATACTATAATAGTTCCTTTGGGTTATAATTTTAAAATTACCATTCAATTGCGATTTAAATCTATTTTTACAAATCAAAACGATCTCAACCGTAAGTTATTAAAAAACAGTAAAAACTAATATAATTTAGGGATAATTACACTTTGCCCCTGCTAAAATGATCACTTTTACGTTTTACTACAAGTAAAAAAAAAGTTTACATTTTACTATCGCTAATTGCGTTTTTTTACACTTTACCCTAACGGTGTTAGATTTTGGATGAAAATTTTCATTTTATAACGAAAAGACCAAAATACCCTTAGGATTTTTTTTCCTAACTAAGATCAACCTCCACTCAAATCCGGTCAAACCCGGTTTAATTATTAATAATTAAAATAATAGTATTTATGAATAATATATTGAAACTTTCGAATTACATGACTCTCTCATACGACTCCATTTCAGGCTTATAGTGTATCAAATCAAAGAGAATTGAAATATCAACAACTTTAATGAAAGATTTATTTATTAATACTTTATATTATTTTGATATTTAATAATTAAAAAATATTAATTATTAATAATATGGTGAAACTTTCGAATGACATAACTCACTCATACGAGTTTTGTTTCGGGCTCATAATATATCAAATCAAATAGAATCATAAGTTCAACAATTTCGAAGAAATGAGTTTTTGTCTAAAATTTCATCCAACGATAACAAGTTTTTTAATCTTTAAAAAAAATTCGTCCAACATTTACCAGTGTTAAAGCAAAATGTTAAAAAAGTTATTAATAATTAATAATTTATATTTTTGGTAATAATTATTTATCACGTAAAATTAAATCAATTATTAATAATATATAGACAAATATTTATTTCTTCAAAGTTGTTGACTTCCAATTCTCTTTGATTTGATATAATATATGAGCCCGAAACAAAACTCGTACGAGAGAGTTATGTTATTTTGAAAATTTCAATATATTATTAATTATTATTATTATTTATAATTAGTATTATTATTACTATTAATTGATATTATTTTAATTATTAATAATTAATTTACTTTTAATTTTAATTATTGATAATTTATGGTTGAAAAAATGATTTACTTTTATTTTTATTAAATAATTATAATTAATAATAATAATAAATTATTTTTTATTAATAAACATAATAAATATAAATTATATATTATTAATAAATATTATAATTTGATGAATAATGGCATCAATTTGAAATTTTGATGAATAATTGAGGGCAATTTCGACTTTTCATACAATATGAAAATTTTCCATCCAAAATCTAACACCGTTAGTGTAAAGTGTAAAAAATACACAACTAGCTGTTGTAAAATGTAAACTTTTTTTTTAGCTGTAGTAAAATGTAAAATCGGTCATTTTAGCATGAGCAAAGTGTAATTATCCCTATAATTTATAGTAACCATAATATATATTCTTAATTGTGTAAATGTAACAAATATTAAAATATATACATTCTTATATGTAAAATATTTACTCTTATTATTCCAACTATTTCTCAATTAATTTTTGATGGCTTTGTCTTATTAATTTTTACAACATTCATTACGTCGGCTAAAAACAATTTAGAAAATGATCTAAACATGTTTGTTTTGTATATCTCAATTTGAGATTAAAGTAATATCTTTAAAATAATTCGAATATAAATTAACTGAAGCTGATACAGACAATTCTGCCTCTACTAGTTCTAATTCACACTCCTCCTGCTCAAACTCTCAAAGCTCAACTACTACTAAAAAGCCCTATACCATGATTGGCATCCAAGAAAATGTATAGCAAAACCAACTGAACCTAATCTTGCTGAGGAAAAGAAAATGAAAACCAACAAACTCCTTCAAAAAAAAACACACACCCTGGTTTGTACAATAAGAGAAGCTCTTGTGAGAACCAAAATAGGGCCTTACTTTGATGATTCATTTTCACCAATGCCTCAACCGGACGCAGACTCTGGCACGCGAGACTCGACTGGAGGAGGAGGCAGAGCGAGAAACCGACCCTTCTGGGCCCGAGGAGGGAGATGCTTCGTGGGCTTTCTCGATCCCATCGTCCAGGGCAAGAAAACTCCCGTCCCCCCTCGGGGGAGCCTCCTGGGGCTTAACGCGCGAACGGGCGCCATCATGACAAGTGGAGCGCGGAGGACTCCCCATTTCGGGATCACGTCCATTGCTTCGCAGCCGTTTGTGTATGGACCGGGCGCGCCAGGCTGCCATAAGGTCATGGCAGACTGGGGGATTGTATGGGGCTGGCATTGGTTGGACTCGGGCCGGACACGGAAGAATGTGATGCTGACCCTCCGGTTCGGGGAAGGGCACATGACGTGTCTCGCCATGTCAGCACTATTTCCCCTCATGACCAAAAGAGACCTACAAAATCAGGTCTATATCAGATACCAACAACAATACTGCCAGCATAGGGATTTGAACCAGCAACCTCATGGTTATATATTAAATATTATCAATTTATCAGCATACCCTTCTTTCAGGGTAAGCATGAGTGGCCCTTTATAGTTCCCATCGTTATCACTCACGAGAATGCGCCCATAAGCCATGGTTGATTCAGAGAGGAGGAGAGTGGAGATGGGCTGCTCCAGATGAGGCGGCTTCAAGAAGGGCTGTGAATGCTCGCCCTGCAAAGAAAACGATTTCTCAGTCTTCGGCTTCACAAGAAAACGGTTTCAATGAATGAAAACAACTTCAGTGAAAGTAAAAAATACCTCATCGAAGAAGCTAATGATGCAGCTGTTTGGTCTTTTGTATTCAGGCAATAGCTGCCACTGGATCATGTGATTGATGACATTCTCCAAAAGAGATGGAATAGGCTCGATTTTACCTGAAAACACAAGTGATCAGCATTCGCGTATCTGCAAATAATGTTTTTTATCGGCAGAATATCTACAAATTCATTGAACTATATTATGATCATATCTTACTAGATTGCTTGTTATTTGCTTCGTCTTCTTTGATCTGCCCGAAAATTGGAACTCCGAACTGAATCAACTCCCTCCGGTTTCCCTTGATCTCCTTGTTGAATAAAATGAAGGTATCACCTATATTTCCACGAAAAACATCAAAAGAAAGTACAAGAAACTACTGAAACAATGCTGAAGTGCTCAATACTGCTAAACACTTGAAGAAGTCGGAAAATAATCGTGATTTCACTGGTTTGGGCCTATCTCGGGCTTTAATTATCTAGTCTGGGTCTAATCTTTCTCGTTATAACATAAACAATATCCTTTAGTCCTTCGATCACATAATGACATCAACCAAACTCAACACCTCGATTAGTTACAGGCAGTACTTACCTGAGAGCTCTCCATTCTGGCCAGCGACTCGTAGCTCGTTCACGAAATCAGTCAGCTTCGAGAGCTCTGCATCAGTGAATATGTCCTCGTATAGTTTCAACCCTTTCACGACATTCACCTGCCAGATTCAAGCAAGTCTCAATCAGCAACTACAGATCATACAAAAACAGAGAGGCTGTATGAGAAGTTATAAATTTCAGAACAAAAAGGAACTTGCCATATGGCCTTTCACAGGCTCCTTTGCCGAGAAACCTTTCATCAACTTGATCTGGGCATTACGTGCACTGCAGTCCTCGTGATTCGAACACAACTCCACGTCTCGCGGAGCAGCCTGCACATCCTGAGAGCCTGCATAAACATGGCATAGTTAACATAACCGGCTCGCGGAACATTTTATGACGAATTCGAATGATCAAATTCATAAATATGTCCGGTAGCAAGAAACCATACTGTGCCAAAGCTTCAGGAAAGGACAGTACAGGACACTGTATGAAACTTCCCCAATTGCATTCAATACAAAAACATTTCCGCAATACTCATTACTCTCTGTCTCATCAATGAAGTCACAATGCTAACAGTACTTTAACAGTCCATGAGACATGAGACCAAGCATTGCTCAATTAAATTCGCCTCTTTACTATTCTTGTTCACATTAAAAATTCATAAACCATTCAATGATTCCGCTCTAATAATAAACCTCAAAAAATGCCTTCTACTCTCAAAAACTCACACTACTTGAGACATCACACATGAAACAAATAAATAAGTTAACATACTGAAAGTCTAAAAGATAAAATACTCTTCCCATAATAAAATCAATGGAAAATGACAAAATTGTGCGGTATATTATCACACTTTTCGAAATCTTTAACCTTAGCATGAAAGTATTCAATTCAAAATATATTACAAGACAATGCGTGTTATGTACTTTGTTAACGTCAAAATGGTAGTGTCAACTTTGTTTTATTCGTGCAAAAAATGTGTGTATTTACACAAAATAATGAAATTACCTTTAAAATTTTAAAAAATTAAAAGTTTTGCTATAAGTGTGGAACAATTGTTACAATTCCGTCAATTTTATACAAATATGTATGTTTTACTTACAAGATCAAATAATAGCAAGACTCACGTCGTCTTTATGTGCATAGCAAGTTACACCAGAACAGCAGGGACAAGAGCGACAGACACAAACAACCCTTTTCCCATGTTTACGTTATTAAGGTACCAGAAACAAATTAAATCCTAAAATTCGGCTGACCCAGACACGATTTTCTTGTCCTCTGCCCACGCTCCTCTCATTGGATCCATCGCCCGAGTGGACCCGGCAACTCGGCCCGTTCGAACCGCCCGGGTCACGAATATGCTTTGGGATCAACTCCCACAGCCGTGAGATCGGACGGTTGGTGTAGCACGCCACCAACCCCAGATCTTCACGGAACGCATCTCTATACGCACAAATCAACGGTCAGCTCGCCGCCACGGAATTAACCGTAACGGTCCCGTTTACAGTGAACTCTTTTTTTCAAATTAACAGACTGACATTGAAATGCTCAACCAGTCTTTGTTATTTTATTTATTTAAAAATATATAATTATTTATATTTTTGCTAAGAAAATGTAATTTCTAGAAGGTTTTGGTCCAGGGATTAGAAAACAAACATTTCTAGTTTACTGTTTGGTTCCCGAGAAAATGGAGGAAAGTGAAAACCGAAAAGATTCAACATCTTTTTATTTTATTTTATCTATTTTTTCTGTAGATGCTTTTAATTAAATTATGTCAGCTGATTTGCATCGAGCTTAGTGGAGATCTTAGATTAACAACAATAAATGAATCTTCTTAACAGAAACAATTAATTTTCCCACCTGTAAAACAAAAATCAAACTAAACAGAGGATTTTCTATCATTTTCCAGGCATCCAAACAGGCAATGCACTTTCCACGAGAATTGCAAAGAAAAAAAAACAGAGATAGAAATTTCAAAAACATTTTGCTGAAATTGAAAACGATCTGAGATCTTCACTGCGAGCCGATTTTTGGTCGCGATTTCCAACAAAAACCAGAGGATCGCGAAAGCGACTTTCGAGGAAAGATCCGGATTTATTGAAGACGGAAGGTAAGAAACAAAATTAAATTACCTGAATCTGTGATATCGCTATCAGGAGAGTCGTCGTCGTCTTCCACAGCCTCGCCGCCGAAATCGCCTTTAATCTCCGCCGATTTTTCCTCGAACACGACGACCTTCTCCTCCTCCTCCGAGCACATTTTCGCCTCCTCCTCCGCCTTCGCCACCGTGACGCGGCGGAGCTCGAGCGCGACGTCGGCGATGGAGTGGTACTTCTGCATCTGGAGGACGGGGATCCAATTGAGCCTCCTCCGGTGAACCGCCGTGAACACGGCGGAGTAGTCGGATCCGCCGGGACGCGCCGCCGCCAGGTGCCCGCAGAGCGCGTCGATGATGGCGTTCGCCGCCGCGAACTCGCCGCGGTACCAGGCGATAATGGCGTCCTTGGCCACGGCGTCGCTCATCAGCATCGCCGCCGGAGCTCGATCGGTCGTCGGTGTCGTTGGCCCAGCCGCCATCAGCAAACACTGTTCAAACCTCGCTCGGGAGCGATGTTTCGGGTTTTCGGTTTCGCGTATCGGCCGAAATATCGGTGAACAGGTTACGACGAGATCGAGAGAGTGTGTGTTTCGGTTTGTTTTTGTTTGTTGTTGCAAAGCAAAGGAAAGGGTTTGGGGAGGAGGAGGTTTTATATCTGGGGCTCTGTGTGTGGGCTCCACATTTCCGTACCCATGGGACCCATTTCATGACGTGGCGGTTTGTCATGGAGATTCGGTGACGTGGCGCGCTCTGGTGGGTGCAAAAATTTTTTTGGTAGATCGGAAGTGTGGTAGAGGAAAAGAGGTTGATACGGCAGCGTTTGGTAGGGGAGGTCGGGCGGAATTACTAAACTACCCTTCTCGTTTGGTAAATTATGAATTTTGGTTGCATCTTTGCATGTGGGGGAAATTTAAGCCGGCGGAACTTTCGATGTAAAAGGACAAAACAACAAATAACCATTCCGCACGTGTTTTTATTAGTGTATATGAATATTAAAATTATATAGTAAACGGAATTCAACGTAAAAATGTATACAATATTAAATTTTATCATGTACTTCACTCTCGACTTTAACGTCAAACCAAACTCTCATCAATTCATCATCCCTTGCATGTTATCAAGTAATCATTTTAAATTTTTCTCTAATCGGATCCGTAGTTTTTCAACAAATAATAAATCAATCAGCAGTAAGGTGTAAATGAGTTTATAAGGTCAAGACTAAAGTCGATAAAACCGTCGAACGTTACAGATCTCGATTAGCGGCCCGTGAGGATATTCAAGAGTACGGAATCAACTATGAGAAAACATATGCTCATGTTGTCAGACTTACTTCAGTATGTAATTTATTGGCAGTTGCACATAAGGAAAATGGTATATATTATAGATGAATGTTAAGAAGCTTTTCTGATCAAATCTTAACATTCGATTTTCGTTAGTATTAGAAACTCAACCCACATACAAGAATTAAGCTGATAGGTGGAGGCTCATATTGTTATATAAGTTGGTGAATACATTTACATGTTTCAGATGTGGGACTCTAACACCCCACTCACGTGCATGTGGAAACAGACGAGCGGGGACATATATAGAGCAGACGCATGATTCTTGAGTTTTTAGCCCCGATGACATATGGAGAGCACGACCAAGATAACACTAAGCTCTGATATCATATTGGAATTAAGAATGATATATTGTATTGAGATACATAATTTATGTACATGATCATATATTTATATTACTAGAGTTATAAAGGATATGAAATATCCAACAACGGGTCTCGGCTTATATATTAACAATTAATATGTGTAGTTGCAACTTTTTTTGGTATATGCTCTAATCTAACCTAGTAGAACAAAAGAATTGTATTCAAGACCATACGTAAGTTTTTAGTATAATTTTAATAATTAAATATTAAATGATTTGATTATGTTCAATACCATGGCCACCTTAATTAGAAATTTATTTGGATGTTCAAATCATTTAAAATATAGTTATTGATGTAAAAGGAGGAACAATTTAAGAAATATTAGATCCATGCCTCTGCAACAATTTTGTATAAATGTGTCAAATGCATAACCCATGGTTAGCATAAATGTGGGTCCATTATTAACATTTTAGATGGATAATAAAAACGTTCATCGTATTTGGCACAAAAGAGAAATCAAATCATGTACCTTGCATTGTACAGCACACCGAGAACAGGACAAATTTGGTTAATTACTTAATCCTCATTTGTCAAGTATTGTTTGAAATTCATTAATTGCTCATTTACTCCTACTATGGAAATAAAATTGTTGGGAAATAAAAAGGGCAGGATTGTAATTCTGGCGTGTTCGGTCGGATAGACACGTAGGATGTGGGGGAGCCACGTGGTAGGGGTCCACGTAGGAAGGGTTGGTGTGTGGGACCCGCTCCAGGTTCGGTGGAGGCGATGCCACCGAAGCGTATCGTGCACATGCGGACGATGCCATAAAAGACACCGTCGTCATCGACAAGGCTCAGCCGCCTCCGTTCTCGGCTCGGCTCATTAGCACTTGAGCCGCTAATCCAAAACTTTCCGATTACAAGGAAGGCGTGATTATTTAGAACGTAATTTGAAGATAAATCTAATTAAAATTTGAATGAAAAAATAAAAGTTATTGCATATTTATCTTGAGACGTGATAAATAATTTTTGCATATTTTATCTAAGGATGATGACATTTTGTTACATTTAATTATCGTGAATGATACTTTCATATCTCAACTATTTTTTTTAGTAGCATGACAATATTTTTATCACAATCTACCTCTAAAATGTCTAAAATACCAAAAATGCCTTTGGTTTTAAAAAACTAAAATCAAATTGTTTCAATTTAGTTTTAAAACCAGAATTAAGTCGGTTCAAATTTAATTGAACCGGTTCTTCTTCTTCTTCTTAAGTTCTATCTATCCTCGTCTCTCTCTCGTAGACCCGTTTTCGCTCCTGCAACAATGGCCGTGTTCTTGGGTTTCTCCACCACCTTCAACCACATAATCGGGTCTCTGGTCGATCCATCTCTGTCAATCTGCTCTGTTCGGACCCAACCCGCCACCCCCCGCTTGAGTCGCACGGTGACCTACGCCACCGCGTCGAAGCCGGTCAAGAGAATCATGAAGCCCCAACCGGTGTCCCCAGTTATATTACAACTTTATCTGAATTTTTTTCTCATACCGCCATGAATCCCAATCCCAAAAGCTTCTTGGTCTTATCATCCAAAAATCAAACTCTATAATTATGATATAATATGTTTCTCATTCAATTTTGCATGTTTTGGTGTTTGAATCGCTAAAATTGGATTTCATTTGGCATAGATACAGTCAAATCTTAGTAAATCAAAAACGGAAAAAAAAAACCCAGAGAGTAGGAGGTTGAAGATATGGCAACGCTATCATTTTATTTGCTACCTAACGTCTATGTTTAAGTTATATATAACTGAAGTATAAATTTAAGAGGTTGGTGGTGTTGCTCAGTGGATTGGGTTGGCTTTTATCCTTAAGTGGTGTGTGGGTTCGATCCTCGTTAGATAAGTACGACGTCGTCATCATCTTCAACCTCCAACACTCTGGGCTTTTTTTTCATTTTTCGTTTACCAAGATTTGACTGTATATTGCCAAATGAAGTCCAATTTTAACGATTCAAACACCAAACACATGTAAAATTGAATGAGAAAAATATTATAACATAATTATGGAGTTTGATTTTTTGGAGGATAAGATTGAGAAGCTTTTGGGATTGAGATTCATGGCGGTATAAGGAAAAAATTCAGATTTGATTTATAAATTTGTAATATTACTGGGGACACCGGTTGGGGCTTCATGATTCTCTTGACCGGGTTTGATGCAGTGGCATAGGGCACTGTACGACTCAGGCAGAGGGTGGCGGGTCGGGTCCAAACAGAGGAGATTGAAGAAGATGGACCGGCCAGAGACCCGATTCCGAGGTTGAAGGTGGTGGAGAAACTCAAGAACACGGCCATTGTTGCAGGAGCGAAAACGGGTCTGAGAGAGAGAGAGAGATGAGGATAGATAGAACTTAAGAAGAAGAAGAAGAAGAAGAAGAAGAAGAAGAAGACGAAGAAGAAGAAGAAGAAGAAGAAGAAGAAGAAGAAGAAGAAGAAGAAGAACCGGCTTAATTCTGGTTTTTAAAGTAAATTGAACCAATTTGATTTTGGTTTTTTAAACCAATGCCATTTTGGGTATCATAGGCATTTTAGAGGTAGGCTGTCACAAAAATATTATCATGATACTAAAAAAGAGAGAAAAATAGTTGGGGTATAAAATTGTCATTTCGCGATAGTTAGGTGTAAAAAAATGTCATTATCCCTTTATTCTATTTATATTTTCTACAAAAATGATTTTAAACTCAAATATTATTTATAGCATCGCTCAAATCTCAACTATAATAATAATCTAAACCTTTAATGAATGTATCAAATAAGTTTTGTTACGTGTCTCTAAGTTTTCATCGCTAATTAATTTCGTAATATTTAAATCATAAATTACGTACAATAAAATAAAGATAATAATTAAATTATTATATAATTAAAATTATCGATTCAAAAGTAAATGTGAAATTTTAAAATCGGATTCATTCTACGTATATAGATGATTGAATTTATTTTAAAATTAAATAATGTATTTCTTAGATTACATAATTAAAATAAATAAATAAAAATATTATAGGAATGTACATCCAAAGTAAATCTTAGAAACTTAGTATTGAAATTGGACGAGCATGAGACTTTTACTTTTCACAACACCGCCATTTTCGAGGGCATCAGAGGGCTCTGCGGCGACCTCGTCAAAATGTGTTGTGGTTATAAGAATATCTGGCATAGAGGCGACGGTTTTTACGGGTGTTCTGCCTCCTGCGTTTTTTGGTTCGTCGATGATTTCTCTGTCGGAGAGGTTACGGCGACGGCGGATGCAGATCTTAGGGTCATGGAGGATGCGGAGGGGTTGTTCATTGTTGTTTTTATCTTCTCTAACGTTAGTGTCGGCGTTGGTTCAGTCACTTGTCTTCGGTTCCGTTCTTACGGTGAAGAATGAGGGTTTGCTTTTGGCATTTGGTCGGGAAGGTGATGGAGGACGCGGTGTGCGAGTCCGTCTTCGGAAGGCGACATTTTTCTCTGTTGTGTTTGACCCGTTTGGGTTGATCGCCTCGTGCGATTACATCTATTGCTTTGTGCGATTGATTGTATCGCTTTATGCAATTAGTGTCCCTTGGTGGAACAGTAAGAATACTGTGAGTGGAAGGTAATCTCGAGTGCATAGGCTCTCTTGAGCTTCGTTTCCGGTGATAGTTGTCGGTGACAATAAGACTTTTAGGAGGTGGTCGACACTTTTAGGGTTTGCTGGAACAGAGGATCGTTTTGGTTTATTTTGAAAACAGAAATGAAGATTTGGTTTCGGTTAGACTTGTGCTCTAGCCCAATGTATAAGTTATCTACAGTTGTAATGTTTTATCATCTTTCGAATAAATAAATCGGCATTATATTACTAATGTGTTGTAATAATATATTAAATATGGTTTGATCTGTATCATTATGTGTGTCATCACTAATAGTAGAACTATGAATCTTAACGAAACATATTTAATGCGTCTCTGGTCAGTAAAGCTTCATTAGAAGCGACTAGTATGATGCTAACTCTTTATGATCACGCTTTACTGATCATGGCAAGGCGAATGCTGGAGTTAGATCATAGATATCATCAGGGGAATGATATTGGACGACCCGATGGTGAGTATCTAGCATAGATGTTATCATAAGCATACTCACATATCATAGTTTGTCATTGCATCCTTAGACCGAGGAGTCTTTGAGATCATTATGTAATAAGTATCCAAGTATGACCTAGTCTAACGTTACGTGTAAAAGTGTAACCATAAGGACTTTTATTGGCTTAGGTATAAGTTACATGAGTGAACTCGAAAGACGGCTAAGAGATTTATCCCTCATACTTCGGTATGAGAATTATATCTGTTTAGGCCACTTGATGAGTATGACTGAAAGAAATTGCATAGCCATGCAGGAGATACCTAGTATCAGTTTCAATCATCTCATATATCGAGAAACAATGATTGGTTAAATAAGGATGACAGTTTTATACCTTATGATCAATCAAGATACCGGGTGATAAAAGATAGTGACATGGACGATAAGAGGTTAAATCGAATCATCGATAATCATGGACGTTGGGTAATCATAATGTCTTGCTAGAGACCACTTATGATGGAAGGGGCAAAATTATAATTCCAGTCTGCTAACGGGTCATGAGCCTAGAGGGTCACATGCTTTAAGCAAGGTATATAGAAAAAGGGACCTGAAAAAGTCAGTGTTTAAGAAGTATGAGAATCAGGAGAATTCACATTTCGATTTAGTTACATCGGAGCGAATTAGTTTAAACCAGAAATCGGTTTAAGGGAATTAGATCGGACTAGCTAAACCATTTAATTAGAATCCAATTAAATGAGTTTAATTAAAGTTTAGTTAAGTAGGCTTTTAAGCCCATTTTTCATATAATTATGATTTTCAATTTAATTCCCATATTATTCCTCCATTTAGCCGATTCCTCTCCTACCTTGCCGCCTCTCTCTCCTCTTCTTCTTCATCATTCGGTTTTGTTTATTCTCCATTCTTTACTAGCAAAAACGTTTGAGAAAACCTCGGACATAAGGTGTCTTGCTTGTGTGGACTTCACTAGAGAACACAATATCTTTTGCGTTGCTTTGATTCAAGGTTTGGGAAAGGTAAAATTCTAGATTTTATACATATGTTCTTGCTGAAATTTCATCACATAAAGATCCTATTAGAATAAGCTTCGGGAATCCATGGTTACTTATACGCTTCCGCATGAAATTAATAGTTTATGGAACCCATGGAAACCCTTCAGTTCCAAATCTCCCGTGATCTAGGCCCAAGGGAATCTATGATGGGTGTGACTCAGTGATCCAAGCCTCGCGGGTATCCAGTCCTGCAACATCTTGGTGAGGAACTTCAAGAGAAGCGCTCTCTCGGTCCCAAACCGTTTGATACTCCGGGATGGATTGAGTAGAGAGGGGTTGTTGAAGTCCTGTGACCATTGTAACGAGGGACGTGGAGTCGGTGGTCAGAGTTGAGAAGAGAAGGTTCCGAGCTGACATTGATAAGGAGGATGGGAGGATAGCCGAGCTGCTGTTTTATCAGAGTTTTCTCTTGTTTTTCTTTGGAATATATTTTATATTGTCTGCTCTCACGTTTAGTATGTATTTAGATCATCATGTTTAGTTTTGTTGTGGTCAGATTATAGGGTGTTTTATTATAAGACCATCTTACTCGGTTTGAGCTCTGACTTGGAGGTGAATACGAGTTTTGTGTCATATTGCCTTCGTTGTACTAATTACAGACTATCTAATATTATTGTTCTGTTTTTTCTCCCAAAAAAAAGGTGATATTGATATATTTATAAACTTTTGATTGGAGTTGCTCTTATATATCTTAAATCATCACTTATTAATTTGCACGTTTTCAAACTTTATCGATATATGAAATATATTAAAATTCGTGAACTGGATTTATATTTCGGAGACTCAAAAATTATATCTATTATAGTTTTTGTCGAGTCTTGTTAAATACAAGAATTAAGAACTATTAGGGTTTTAGTTGGCTAGTTTTGCAGACGAGGGTCCGAACAATGGACGTTCTAGTCAAGAGAGGGGTTCCAATTCTAGTGGCCGAGCGGAGATGTGTCATATGCGAGCTGCTGAGAGAGGAAACATGTGAGCATCTACATGCAAGCATCTGATGCTCACTCGCACCTGGATGCAAAGATTGTGAAGAGAGATTCATCACTGGTGGGGAAGTCCCTTTTACTACCTCGGAGACGATTCACAATCTCTTCTCAGGATGGAGCTCTATGGTGACTAACAGAGTGGCGCGAAGATCATGGAGTAGACTGGTGATATTGGACTTTAGGTACATCTGGGTGACCAGAAACGATCACGGTGTATTCTAGGGGAGGGAGAAGACACTCAAGGAGGTAGTTCGGTTTGTACAGTTGCGTTCGCACACTCTGATGCATGTAGATGAGAGTAGGGATTTGGACATGGAGGGGGCACTACAAACCCGCGGGCGGTTTTACAATCCTCTGATTCATTGTATTTGCGGACTTTTTCCTTTATACATTTGTTTAGTATTTATTATATTTTTCCGTTGATTATAAAAGTAACTCCAAACTCGGTCTTCATGCGAGGCTTATAGAGCAATCGAGATCGAATGTGATGTTCACTTCCCCTTTGAATAAAAAAATGGTAAGATGTATATTTTGAGTATCTCATCGAAATGAAAAACAAGTATCTCATTATATCTTTTAATTTTTGCAAATTTTAATATAATATTAGAATTTAGGGATTGCGAGGATAAACCTACACTAAAAGAACACCAATGTTGCTTCATTATATAACTCCACACAAACTCTCAACATGATCAACTCCCACCCACAGTTCCATTCCATTCCATGACCCTTTTTGAGCCAAAAGTCAAAACTGCACTTGAGGGCTCATGCTCATCACAAAAGTCCCATCACCAACTCCAAAAAGAAAGTATGCTATTTGGATGGTGGAGATGAACCCACCACTCTCACCCACACGACATCACCAACATTCCATGGCATCTAATCTTTTGTGGAGAGTGAGATACCCAAAATAAGAAGCAAAAGCTTCCTATAAGTAGTTGCCAAATAAAACTTCTATATGCCTTCATAACACATCAGTCTATGTCAAGATTTAAGCACAAATTGACTATGAACTAAAATAATAATTATTAATGTATTCAATGGCATTTTGGTGATTAACAAGCTTGCAAAATACATACCAACAACAACAAGAGGAGGTGTACCAATTCAACTTCTAAAATCATTGTGGTTAGCACTAAAATGGGCCATGTCTCTCTTATAGGACACTTTCTACTGCTCCCTTTGACCTACAGAAGGGTCACTAATTGGAGGCCCTTATTTTATAATGGTAAGTGGACTTTCTTGTTTATTCAAGTGAATAGGTAAAGGGTATCTTTCTTGAATTTAAGTTTATTTTAAAGAGTATCCCTTTAAAATATTATACATGTGTTAAAGTTTGATATCCACAAATGTACTTATGTTTAAATAAATATAACTCGATTTGATCAAATAAAAAGGCCTTGATGATATTGATCCATTCGATACTCAATGACGAGTAAATACAAAATATCTTATATTTATAAAATAGATTAACCAGATAAAATTTTGTTGTTTTGATGTAAACTAATAATTTATACCGAGCATTAAAATTAAAAAAAATAAAATTTTAGAATTAATATAATAATTTTTGTATCATCAATATATTTTAATGTCATTTATTAATTTTGTCAGTCTAACAAGTGTATGACGTCTTTAGTCTGTTCGGGAGCTTCAGTAATGGATAATACCTCTTGCTTTTACTCGTTTACTTTATAATTACATGTTGATTAATAAAGTAAATGTGACATTTATCTAAAAAAACAAGTGAGATTATTTTTAATTACGTCTATTTTTAAAATAAAAACATTTTCATTCATTCAACATATTGGATGGGACAATCTCTGCACCGGTAGATCAAATGTACACAAGAACAATGTCTCTACAAACAGTAATCTACATACTGAAACTTACTAAGCATAATGCTAACCACGACTTCCACCACCACGAGTTAAAAAAATTCCGCGGTCCATACAGAATATCTAAAACAAGCTCTCTTGGTTAAACCTTAATTTTCACCCGAATAAGTCAGTTTATATATTTCATATTCTTGACCCAAAAAAGTTTTTTCTAAACTATCCATAACATGAGCCATCCAAAGCACAATAAGATAAATTGCATCATGTTGAAGATCTTGAATTCAAATATTATTAACTTAATTTTAAACTGTGAATTTGAGGACATGTGTGACATGCAAGGAAGGTGTCACATGACATTTGTTGACGTGGACCCTCCTTGTCCCGACACGTGGAAAGTGATTACTTTTCGTGGACAAAAAATTAGTAATAATTATTAGTTTTTTGTGAATTAGCTGAAATAGATAGCGTAGAAATTAGGTTGTGTGGGACGAGAAAATGAGGTCATTTTGATGTTAACGTTTGTCTCAAAAAAAAAAAAAGCTCCACTTTCTTGTTTCTTTCAATCTCAAAGCCAATTCGAACCCGAATTGTCTTCTTGTTCAGCGAAGCTCACATGAAAGTCCTCTCTATCTTTCGTTGTCGAACCTTAAATTCATGTTCTCGACTCTTCTATATTCAATGCTTTCGATTTAAAGTTAGGACTACTTTTTCTTTGCCTTCCAAAGACGGTTTACTATTTGAAAGTTTGTTCAGTCATTCCGATTTTGACGATCTTTCACAAATTTAAGAGATATATTAATGAATTTGAGTTTTCAGGTGGGTCGAGCTTTTATGTGATATTGAAATTTGATTAATTTCCGACACATTTTTTACATTATATTTCTTTTGTGTTTTAATAGGTTGATACTTGAAAATACGTCATTGTCTCGAGTTGAAAAAATACAAATAAAAAGAGAAAAATCATGATCAAGTATTATTAATCAGTGTCACACATTGTGTTACATCATTATACTTAACTATACGAGTTTTGCACTTTAGTATCCTCAATTATTTTTAGGGAAAATGACACTTTTGTGCACCTAAATATACACTTTTCACACTTACATACCCTAACTTTTTTTTTCTCTTTTTTCCATACCTGAATATTATTTTGGACACTTTACCCCTAAAATTTTAAAAATATTGAAATTACCCCTGAGTTGAACCAAAATTAAATCTGGTCTGATAGAGAGAACCGGTCCAACTTTTAAAGAGGGTAAAAAGACGAAATTACCCTCACATGTTCATCAAATTTTCAATTGAATGCCCCTCTCTACCTTCAACCCTAAATCTTTCCCGTCCCTGCCTCCATCAACGGCCACCAGGAAGAACCGCCTCGTCGTCGCCCCAGGCCACCGGCATCTCCTCTACGAGCAGAACCACCTCGTCGTCGCCTCCAGGGTTCGCGACTCCCTCAGCGAATCCTCCATCGACCTCGACGTCGTCGCCTCCTTCGACACCGGCGGCGCCGAGCTCCTCTACGAGATCTGCCTTCTCTCCGCCCAACATCGCGCGCCACCGTCATGTTCCTCGTCGAGAACCGCCAGCTCCTCTACTCTTGTTGTGGTGCCGATTATGATACAAATCAACAGTTGGCGGCGGAGCCTAGGGTTTCAGAGGTGAGGTCGTCGAGAAGGGGGCGTCGAGAGGGATGCGTCGAATGGATGCGACGGAGGGCCGGAGGCGGAGGCGGACGGCCGACGCGGAGATGGGTGGTTGGGCTGCCGGAGAAGATGATGAACAGTGAGGAGAGAGGGGCAAAAATGTAATTTAATAATTTACTTTTCAATTTTTAATTTGTTATTTGAAAAGACCAATATACCCTTAAATTGTGTGATAATTTTGTTATTCAATGGAGGGTAAAAAAGTAATTTCATTATTAATTAAAATATGGTTGGATCTGGTTGAAATTGAACCGGCTCAATTCAGGGGTAGTTTCGGTATTTTGAAATGTCTGAAGAAAATTGTCCCAAAATGAAACTAAAGTATGAAAAAAAGAGAAAAAAAAAAGTTAGGGTATGTAAGTGTGAAAAGTGTATATTTAAGTGTACAAAAGTGTCTTTTTCCCTTATTTTTAATATAAGAGAAATTATTGACATTTTACATTAAATTTAACTCTGTTAGAAAACGATGAAACGGTAAAATATAAAAATAGCTCTTCGTGGTGACATAAAACAAAAAGATATTGATATGCAAAACACGCATAATTGAAAGTAATGATCACGAAATTTTCTTAACAAAAAACCCTATTCAAGAAAACTATTTTATCTATAATCATTAATGTCTGTTAAACTTTAACATAGACAAATTAACTACGAATTGTATGAACCGGTTTAGCACAGTTTACCTACTCTCACAACTTTTGTGAATATATTTTTTCATCAATAAGATAAGAGTACGAATATACCCAGCAACATTTGATTCTCATTTAATTTTATTCAACTTCTTTGTTATAGGTACCTAATTTTTATTTTGTTATATATATAATAACTTGGGTTAATTTAAAAAAAAATTAATGTGAAATGACAAATATACCTTCAAATAGTAACACTACCAAGTTTTTTCTTAAAGTGCAAGGCGCTCAACGTGTTGCTAAGGACTAAAAATGAGTCGTCATTGATATCAGCAGCATAACGTGTGGTGCCCTAACAGTGCTACAAGTATTGCGCAAACTTAATTTAAGGCAGCATGCCTTAACTAAAGCAGCACCTCTAAGGAGTCTGCTGCTCTACTTAAAGTAGCCGTGCTTTAACATTTGCTGCCAAAATTACAACAACACACTCTTAATATGCGCTGCACGATTTAAAACAGCCACTCTGTATGTGTGATGCCTTAAGGCAATTTCTATGTAAAAAAATTTAGGGTTTTCGGCCCCCTTAAACCGAAATCCTGATTTTGATAATAAAATATTTAGGAATTGAAATTGCATTAATAAGAGAAAATGTTTGACAAGATTAAATATAGAAATTGTTCGACATGACAAAATATATGGATTGTTCAAGACCACCAAAATATATAGTAAAACGTGAAATTAATCCGAATCAGATTCGGAAGAGGAAAGAGGATCCACCGGGTGCCCGAGCGAGGAGGCAACTTGTGAGAGCTCCTTCAATTTCTTCTTGGTCTTCGTATAAGCTGTTTTCAGCCGTTTTAACTCATTAGCACTCGAGTCGTCTATGAGGCCAAGGACTTTACTTCCCATCAAGATCGGGGGTGCATCGCTTCTTTCTTCTAGTCCATTAAATGCTTGTCCCGAGCGACGCCATGCATGGTTTCTTTGTAAGTACCTTCGGGCACCCTGATACGTTGTTTTCCCGTGGCTATATGTGGAATCAATAAAGTTCATGCAGATAGGACATGCCTTGTACCCTTTTGTCTGAATGCCTCCCAACATTCACAATCCCGAGTAGTCACTAATAGTCCACATCACAGCTGCGCGGATTACAAAAGCTTCATCCTTGAACCCGTCCAATGTCACAACACTTGTTTCCCATAACACTTTCAACTCGTCGATGAGTGGGAGCATAAAATTATTCAAACATTTACCGAGGGACTTTGGGCCGGATATCAACATCGTTAGCATGTTGTATTCCTTCTTCATGGCCATTGACGAAGGGAAATTCAGCGGGATAACAACAACTGGCCAAAGACTGTAAGGCGGCGCATTCTGCGTAAATGGACAAAACCCATCAGTGGCTACGACGACACGCACATTCCGGATTTCTTTTGAGAAATGCGGGTATCTCGCATCAAAATCAATCAATTCTTGGTCTTCTGAGGGATGCACCAATGTATCATCATCCTCTCTTTTCCGTTCCGCATGCCATCGCATCCTCTCAGAAGTCTCGGGTGCCACGAACTATCGCTTAAGACGCTCCGTCAATGAGAAGTACCCTGTTTTTCTTGCCACGCGAGTATTTTCAAATATTTCGTATCTACTCTCATTGCAAACAGGACAAACTTCATCTTTAAAGTATCGTCCGTAAAATAAAGTGCATCAGTAGTAGCAAGCATCGTATTTCACATGCGGCATTTCAATGGTCTTTAGTTTTTTCTTTGCCTATGCGTACTTCGACACATACGCATTAGGTTGCGGTAATGTGCTGGAAACCTCACCAGCTACCTTATCAAATGTCGTGTCTGTCATTCCAGTCTTCTGTTTGATGGACAAAATCTTCAACAATGCGGCCAACGCCGTGTCGTCACTGCTGTCGTACAATGGGGTCTGCATTTCCTTTACCAACCGCTTATATTCCGCCATAGATGCTCTAGCGCCCGACTCCTCAACTACGTCCAATTCACTGACCCCGTCTTCTCTTTCAACCCTGACTTCTCGGAAGGGGTCCACAACATCTACAAGTTGTTGTACAGGATTGTCAATCAAAATCGGAGGTGGAAAATACCGTATATTAAACTCCATACTCTGACCCCCGTTGCTACTCTCGCCGACTTCTCTAGCTTCGCCATGATTGGTTCAACGCGTATACAATCTCACAAACTCACTTTTAGTAAGGTGACTGCAAATGGTCTTCATATTGTGCACACGAATATTACAACACTTAGTGCAAGGAGCATTTGTTCGTGCGAATGTCATAAACTCCACTATACCCGTGAAGAACTCATTTGACCTTCTTTCCCCATACATCCATGATCTATCCATTTCACTTAATTATATCTACAACAATCACATATTTAACTATACACGAGTTATTTAGAATATGTCACATCCTAACTATACACGAGTTCACTTAAACCTTCTTAATAATAAAAACAATTTTTTAATTTTTTTTATAAAAAAATTCAAACTAAAAAATGATTTTTAAACATCATTTTTTATTTTTATAATAGATTATTTTTAAAAATAAAATTAATATCAACATATTGTTTTAGGGATAATGACACTTTGATACACTTAACTATAGCGAAATGACATTTTCATACCCTAACTATTTTTCTCTCTTTTTTAGTACCCTAACAAATTTTTTGTGACAACCTACCTCTAAAATGTCTAAAATACCTAAACTACCCTTGGTGTAAGAAACTATAAGTTGAATTTGCTTAATTTTTTTTATCTCTGGTTCAATTTGAATAGTACTTAAGATGCAAATACAATTATGCTCAAAAATATAAAATTAAATGTGAACCATTTTAAATATGGTTTGATAAATCATATTGGACTAGTTTTATTTTGATTTCTTAAATTAGGGGTATTTTAGTCATATTAGCATAGATTGTCACAAAAAGTTTGTTAGGGTACTAAAAAAGAGACAAAAATAGTTAGGGTTTGAAATTGTCATTTCGATATAGTTAAGTGTAACAAAGTGTCATTATCCCTTGTTTTTATTTTCATTTTTTAATCCAAGAGTATTTTCGTCATTTCATATAAAGTTAACAGAATTTTCAAAAAAACTGACATAAAGGGCTGAAATGAAACTTTTCAAACTCAAGTGACTCCACATTCAATTTTGAAGTTAATTAAGGGGGTTTAAGTCAAACTCGAGTATACTTGATGGGAGCCAATAATACAGAAGATAAAAAACATAAGATAACACATATTATGGTAAAAATACGTACTAAAATAACACATATTATAAGAACAAAATATGTCGAACAAATTATATAATCATGCACTAGAACAGAATCAAAACACATAGTCGATAAAACTACGTACTAACTCTATCATGCTTATACGTATAATATTGTATTATTTACATTACAAATAAATTATATTAAAAAAACATACCTTAATTGAAATACACGAAAAATAATGAGTCTGAATAATCGCCTCTTCACTTTATAGCCTCTTACAATAATAGATCACTCTAATTTTTTTTATCCTTCCACATTTCCTCCAAATTTTCTCCAAATTTTTTCTCAAGTTTTACCACCAACACTTTCAACCATTTTGATGGTAATATATATAGGCAATGCTGCTGGGAGGCTAAGTGCAGCACATAATCGAAATGTGCTGCCACAATACATTTAAAGCAACACACATGCGATGTGTGATGCCATAAGCTCATTCAAGGGCAACACACAAAAAGGATGCGCTGCTTTAAAAGGGCTTAGGCAGCTCACATCATGTGTACTGATTTAATTCTGATTATTGCAACATGCTTTTCTATGTATGCTGCCCAAAAAATACAGTGTAGAGATATTGAAAAATAATTTTGACATTTCACATCAAAATTATGTTATATTTAAATATTTGTTACTTTATTGGTTATTTTATGTAATAAAAAAGTGGCACAAATTGCCAATCCCTACCCTAATATGAATTCAAATGAAGAAGAGAATAAGAAAATTCGAAAATGATGTTTAAAATATTAAATATATTTTTAAAGAGTTATGTCGGCGGTGCCACGATGTGATAACAAGAAATGAAATTTAAATGAATTAATTAGTATTGTGAAATCTAAATGCATCTCCATATATAACCATCCATGTGTTCTCTAATTGTTTATTTATTCATTTTGTATTGAGGTTGATCTTTGGTGACTGAAAAGGTTGGGTCAAAGCATTAATTAAGGAGAAAATTGGGATTGGTGGTCAGTTCTGTACCGCAGACTTTATACATAATTATATATTTTCATAGACAAAATGATTTGACAGTTTATGAGAGAGACTTGTTTAAAGACTGCTTTACATGATGATCATTTAATTCCAAATTGGGTAGCTGTAAATGGGCCCATTAGGATTTGTTTATTTACCACATTTTCCATGCACTTCACAAAGAAGAGAATTGATAATTGGGCCTATAAAATTGTATTGGGCCTCATTTGTAAAGGTCCACACAAGGCCTTGGTTCTCTTACCCATTCACCAAATGGGCCAAAGGTTCATTTACTACTCCATGATGACCTCAAAATCAAATATAGGGGTTTCATTTTGGACCCAAAAACAGTCCTAAACTACCGTATCAAAAAAATTGAGAACCGTGAATAACGATTTGATTTTGGTTTTATATTTGAGAGAACAATTGAAATGCGATTTGATTCCAATTTTCTTAAACTAAGAAATGCAGTTAACTAGTCAAGAATAGAGCATGTGAAAATGACACGTGTCACCCTCTCATCCTTCCACGTGAATTCTACATGTTAGTATTTGACCAGTTTGTTTATGTCACTATCTTTTTTATAATTGCAAATGTTAAGTTCCAACCCATAAATCTTGTCTACTAGAGTCTAATTCGGCCTATTATCTTGAAGTTGAGGCCCATGCGTGCACGAGATTGAAAGGAAAATAAGTCTCACGCGTACATGAAACATGAGAGAGAAAAGTTGTGTGAATTCCACATGGAAAAGAAGTAAAATAAATTGGGTGTAAAGGGAAGAGTCAAACCCAAGTAAAAAGCTTAAACTTTTAGTTGTGGATACCGGCCCGATATATACAACATAGTTTTACATGGTATTAGAACGGGTCGATTTGGGTCTGTGTGTGGGATCCCCGTGCCTACGCCCCCTATGGACTCCGACCCATATGCAGAAGTCTAGTCCTGCTATGGCCCACATGTAGACAAGGCTATCAGTGAGAGGTAGTGTTGAAGTAGATGCACATGCGTATACGAGCGTGAAAGGAAAATAAGCCTCACACTTACATGAAGCATGAGAGGGTGTATATAAAAAAATGGTCAAACCTAATTAATAAGCTTGAGTTTTTAATTGTACATCCCGACTCGATATGTACAAGACAGATTACACTCAAAATAATCTTTAAGATGTTCGACACAATATCTCTTTAAAATAAAAGTAACGTAGCCTCACCCTCACTTGTTTAAAGTGAGAATTATAAAAATAGTATTCGATCTTTCACCAATATCGTGAATAACATATTAATAGTAGATGAAGACAAATAATTAAAATGAGTCTTTGGTCATTATATTCATTATAAAGAGTCATTAAATTTTCACAAGCACAACAAAAGGTTTAATACATGTTTGTCACAGCCAAGTAATCAATTAAAAGATTCAAAAATGTCCAAAACAAATTAATGGATTCAAAATAATTGGGGGTGTTATGGACATTTAAATAAAATAGGATCATTATAAAATATGTAGATTGCTGGCACCATACATTATGTATAATATAGGTAGTTTTTTCAAAAAAGTCAATAAGCATAAGTCAAACAGACAACGACCATAAAAACTTATAAAAAATTAATCATATTATTAAATTAATCGTTAATTAGTCAAACTAATCGAAGATTTTGAAAAGAATAAACATTATTTTTTTCTTGTGTTCTATAGTTATTGGTCTTAGATGGTTTTAACTCGTCAAAATTGTATATAATAAAAAAAATGTATCATATGACTATATAAGTAAAGTATTGAGTTCAAACCCTTATATATACAATCATTCGTAAAAACAACAATATATCTAATCAGTCACAAATTAATTAACATAAATAATCGTTTTACTCAGACAAGAACATAAACAACAATACGTCTGATCAAGAAAATTCTAAAAAAAAACATAAAAATACAAACGTGTCCGAGCTGGGTGATGGCACATTCTCTTTTGTTGGATAGGGTTAAGCTTTGAGTGGAGGAAAATAATGTAAACGTTTCCATAAAAAAACAAAGAAATAGGATTATCACTCATCCCTCCATCTCCACTTCTCTATCTCTTCTTCATTTCAAGGTGAGCTCAATAGTTCAAGCTTCACTCTTCACTCCCATTTCATTCGTATGTTCTTTTTGTGCTTACCGTTTTGATTCAAGAATGTTTGTTTATGAGTTTTGTTACGTATTACATTTGTTTTGTGCAGGCACAAAATGGCTCAGTTACTATCCCCTTCAGTGACAGTGCAATGTCAGCTTGGGACATCAATGCCATGGAGCTCTATGCTGCTGAACCAGAGGAGAAAGGCGACGGTGCCCACGAGGAGCTCTTCCAAATTTAGGGTTCTCGCGATCCAATCTGATAACAGCACCATTAACAGGATGGAGGATATGCTCAATCTTGACATCACTCCCTTCACTGACAGGATCATTGCAGAGTACATCTGGTATGTCTGTTACTATGTTTGATACATTAATTAGTACTATGTTTACTTGTGCTCGAATTCTTGGATCGTATTGGGATCTACAGTTATCAACTTGAGATATCGACGCCCTTTTCACATACGAGTCAGATTGAGATGATTCACATTACGTGGTATGTTGACATTTAGTGAATAAGACTTTAACGTGGGTACGGTCATCCACCTACACCCTCTCTACCATCATGTCACATGTCACGTGTAATGTCTCACATAGTATGAATCGACTCAATCTGACTTGCACGTAAACAATATCATATTGTAGTGCCATGATATCAATTAGCAATGACAATGTTGTTAATACAAAATATGAATCAGGATCGGAGGGACAGGGATCGATGTGCGAAGCAAATCAAGGGTATGATCAATTTTCATCCTATGGTTGAGGACTTTTTTGTTGTCGTTTAGAGTTCATTGTTTTGGTGTTTGTTACATTTGTAAATTCTTAGACAATCTCGAAGCCAGTTTCGGATCCTTCGGAGCTTCCGAAATGGAACTATGACGGATCAAGTACAGGACAGGCCCCAGGGGAGGACAGTGAAGTCATTCTATAGTAAGATAAACATAACACAAAAGTGATTCAAACTCAATATTTCAATTAAACATATATTTACATTGTTTTTCACTATAGTCCTCAGGCAATTTTCAAGGATCCTTTCAGAGGTGGCAACAACATTTTGGTAAGTACAAAGATCGAAAAAACATAAATACATAAAAGTCAATGTTCTAAAAATCTCCGACTTACCTGATTAATCATCTGTTTTGTGTTGTGAAGGTGATTTGTGATGCATACACTCCGGCCGGAGAGCCCATCCCCACCAACAAGAGGCACAAGGCAGCTCAAGTTTTTGGTGACCAAAAGGTCATTGATGAAGTACCATGGTGAGGAATTTGCCAATTCGAGCACTTCAAATTTTCTCGAGATTAAAATCAGTGATCTGATACTTAATTTATGGACTCGTGATCAGGTTCGGGATAGAGCAGGAGTACACATTGCTACAAACAAACACAAAATGGCCTCTTGGATGGCCTGTTGGAGGCTACCCTGGTCCTCAAGTACATATCCATATCCTTACTGCAATTTTCTCACTGTTAGTATATTTTCGTTACCATCCGTTAAAAAGACTAAAATCTGTAACATAACCTGACTCATTTTCTATCTGTCTTGACAGAATTTGAGAAATAGTGCAACATTTTAAATAGTTCTCATGAAAGTTTTGACATTAACAAAGTATAAGTATGAAAACTTTCTTGTAAAAATGGTACATTATATCATCATTTTTGTGATTATCTCTACTTGTTTTAGCACAATTACATGTTAAGGTTGTCCAATTCTGACCGCTGCAGGGTCCTTACTACTGCGCTGCTGGCGCGGACAAGTCTTTCGGGCGTGACATATCAGACGCTCATTACAAGGCGTGCCTCTACGCTGGAATCAACATCAGCGGCACCAATGGTGAAGTCATGCCCGGCCAGGTCAATGCACAAACATGATCATGAACACAGACAGTTATGTTGTTCAGCTTTAAATTTCTGATAGATTTATGTTGTTGCAGTGGGAGTATCAGGTTGGTCCTAGTGTGGGAATCGAAGCCGGAGACCATATTTGGGCTTCAAGATACATTCTTGAGGTAATTTGAATTTGAAGCCATGCATTCATGAAAAAACAATGGTTTTGCTACTTTTTTGTTTGCTGATGATTTTGTTTTGGATGGATTGATATGCAGAGAATAACCGAGCAAGCTGGAGTTGTTCTGACTCTGGATCCGAAACCGATAGAGGTTACTGAATCACTCACATATTTCGTTCTCGTCAGTTGTTAATTTGAGCTTTTAGATGAGTCGAGTCTAAAACGATATCAGAGTTTGGCGGTAAGTTCCATGCACCGTCACGAGCTTGGTTCTTCCATGTCAATCTGGTCGGCGCATGAAAATAGTGTTCGAATCACATCGAAAGAATGAGTCGGGCTTTAACATGACGTAAAAAATATTCTAAAAAATGTTAGACGCCAGCAGGTATGCCAATATAAAGATTAATCAAAAAATAAATCAAATTGAAAGATTAATTGGTAATTTAGGATTAATTGGATAAGTCAAGATTTAGAACACCGGATGCAAATGAAGGGTATCAGCGTCACACATCGAGATTGAAAAGACCAACTTAAATACTAAATTTGTGCTTTCACTTATATGTCTAATCTTTTAGGTGAGTCGAACTTAAACAGTATTATGTATATATTTTTGTCAACTAAAACTTCTTATATGGTTTATTTTGTTGTTGCAGGGTGATTGGAATGGCGCAGGTTGTCACACTAACTACAGGTACTATGTTCATGTCTGTGAGCTCGTTTCTTGCAAATCAAGTTACGTGCATCGCTAACTTGCAACCATTTTCGGTTACTGAACAGCACGAAGAGCATGAGAGAAGAAGGAGGATTTGAAAAGATCAAGAATGCAATTCTGAATCTCTCGCTTCGGCACAAAGAGCACATCAGCGCTTATGGAGAAGGGAACGAAAGAAGATTGACGGGAAAGCATGAAACCGCCAGCATAGACTCGTTTTCTTGGGTATGCCTTTTGCTTTACTCACTAAAAAACTCAAGCCAATAAATAGAGGTGCGCGACAAGAGATTTGATGTAATGTGACGATATACATAAATCATGGGACTTTGTCTTGAACTAGGGTATCATAGAGGGGCGGATGTCTTATTTAATACCATAAATACATAATTAGGGAGAAGCGGGTCTTAACAAGGAGGATCACACGTCAAATAAGAAGCCCATGATGTGATCTCGACTCATCACCATTTAGTACAAAAAAAATTTGTCTCTATCTATCAGCTTGGAGTTTCAGGTGGATTGACCTTTAATATTGTATTCGAGTCTAGTTAAGGATGATATAAAACTCCGAGCCCGAATAGGACTTGATATCCCTGATTCGACGAGGTGGCAACAGAGATTACGAAACTCGTTGTAGTGTCATCCTGCAGAGAGACAAACTACTCTGAACTTTATGGGACCAGTATCCTCAGTTCGACCCGAGAGATGAAAATTACAAAACTCGTTTTGTTATCATCCCTAAACCTAATATTTGATATGAAAGTCAATGATGTAGATTCACACTTAATATGGATCATTTCAGTCCAGCCTACGTGTGAGGAAGATTTTTAAAGCGCACACTGCTTAATAAACATCTCAAAATTTTTACTTATCAGTTTGAGCTTTTGACTGATATGGTTGTTCGGCAAAACTCAAAGAGACCATTTTTTCTCTTTTTTTGTGGGATGGTTGAATCTTGCAGGGGGTGGCAAACCGTGGCTGCTCCATCCGTGTGGGGCGTGACACCGAGAAGGCAGGCAAAGGTGAGTGCTTAGGTTTATGCAGTGTTTTAAAAATTCTCGATTAATTTTTATTTAGTCTCTAACTAATTTATGATTAGTCTTCAAACCGCTCAAACTAGCGCTTAGCGTTTTTTTGAACACCAGTATTATGTGATATTTTTAAGGTTGCCCGTGTCCTATATTGTTTTTGAAATTTAATGTGTATGTCGTTTTTTTGTTTCTTTTCAGGTTATCTTGAAGACAGGCGTCCGGCGTCCAATATGGATCCATATGTCGTGACAGCGTTGCTCGCGGAGACTACGATCCTGTGGGAGCCAACTTTGGAAGCTGAAGCTCTTGCAGCACAGAAATTGGCTATGAAGGTTTAGCGGTCACGCGATTGGAATGTATATTTTGTTTGATTTATTTTTTTTCGCGAATAAGTACGATTTGTTGTAAATACGGAGGCAAAATGGATGATTGTGTTCATGAAATATGAACCAATGGAAAGGACATTGTATCCATTGCCTCCAAACATTGATTCCAAGTCTTTCGAAGTCTTGTTGACTTTTTCTCGAAGCGAAAAATCGCTCACTTTCTTTGATTCAATCCGTTGAAAAAGACCCATTTCTTAGATTCTCGTATTCAAACCCGAGTTCTTGAGTTGGTACACAAAGTTAGGTTAAACAGTGTATTGTGATCACTGGTTCCAATCTTCATACATGTTGGTAGTAAATAAAAGTAAGTATGGGTGTATCTTCTAGACCCGAATTCTTGAATTGATAGTTAGGTTGTGAATCTTTGAGCACTGAATTGATAGCTGAAGTTATATCAGTCTGAGGTCACTTATTTGTATATTTCCTCACATGCGATTATTGGTGATAAAAAAAGTGTAGTGTTTCTTTTCAATAATTACAAGTTGTAGGTTGGTGTGAAAATTATATGAATTCAAAGATTCAAAGTGCAATTAAAAGAGGGTTAAAACCAAAATATAAGTCTTCAATCCAAGAAATTAAGAGTCGGGAATATAAAAACATGCAAAGAATACTCAGAAATGGGAGAAGCCAAAATGGTCTCTATATTTTTTCATTCATTACCACCATATCCTATGAAGTCAATTCAACCATATTCTTTAGACTTACTCTGAACTTAATTTTTTCTGTTGCTTAAGTTGGATTTGGATCAAAATAAAGCTACCGAGTTAAATTTAAAATGATTTGGAGAAAAATAAAATGATGTACCCCATCTAAAAATGTCAAGCTTGATTCAACTGGACATACTCCAAACTAAAGATGGAGTGTTTGAACTTATTCTAATTATATGTAATGGAATTTGAATTTAAGATATAAAATTTTAAACAAAATAATTAAAATAAACAGAAGAATATTGAGTGTCTGAACTTATTGTTATAGTAATTGAAACAACTGGAAAATACATAAGGAGCTGGTTTGCCCGAGAGGTTAAGGGGGAAGACTTAAGATCTTCTGCACACAAGTGCGCATGGGTTCGAACCCCATAGCCAGCATTCAATTTTTAGAACACTGATATTTTAGTCAAATTTAAGCTTACAACAGGTGACATCAGCAAGAAAGTAGTCATTTTCATCTTCTTCTTAATGCTTTCAAGACAACACATCTCTCACCAACCTTCATCTTCATCTTCATCTTCCTCTTTAAGGTCGCTTCTTCATGATTGACGGAAACCACAAGATTCATCTTCTTGCCTTGATTTGTTTCCTCTTATGTATTCAAGAAATATATCAATTGACATGCCTCCAAAATTGTTCATTCCATCGATACTAGTCTTTGTTTTCGCCATCGGCGCCTCCGGTTCGAGCTATCCGGCGGTTTTCAACTTCGGGGATTCGAATTCGGACACTGGCGGGCTCGCGGCGGGAGTTGCATTCCCTGTCGTAGAGCCTAATGGGCAAACCTACTTCCTCAAACCCTCGGGGAGGTTCTGCGACGGGCGCTTGATCGTTGATTTCTTGAGTAATGTATCCGTTGTTATTACTATTTACTTGTGTTTGTGTGTCTTGTTAGAGTATCTCCAATCGTATATTATATTTAACATAAAATTTAGGCTTCTAACCCACATATGTTATATGCTATTTACTATATATTATTTTAATATTTTAATAATAAATAAATAAAATATATTATTGTGATTATTTTATTTGGTTAATTGGAAAAATTAATATTTAGAAGATAAAAGTAATAAAATAATATTTTGTCTTAGTGAAGTAGATGATATATATTAGATGTTGTTAGAGTTAATATAACATATTTTATGTTAGAGAAACAAATATAATATAGGTCGGAGATAGTGTGTTAAAAAAAATGCTCTATACTAGTCAGACACAAGAGTCAGAGTTGGCTTCACCATAAATTCATTGCTCTAGGGCCCTTCAAAAATAGGTTTATACATGTTACTACTTTAGGGCCATTCAAAAATAGGTTTAGACATGTTACTAATTTAGGCCCAATTTTGAAAATAAAGACTTGATCTGTATGGTTTCTTTTTTTTTTTTTTATAATAAAAACAGTCTTTTAAAAAAATCTTTAGGCCAAAATAATTGTTGGGCCAGCCTTGAAAAGAGCGTTATGAACTAATTATATTAAAGTATTAATTGGACAACTTAAGGATTTTTAGAACACGGGTTCTTACTGTGTGGTGGATGCACTAATCCGTTATTACTATTTTCTTGCGTTTTTTGGTCTTTATAATGTGTTACTCTTGATTCACCTGACATTAAGATATTTACCAAGCAGTGATGAAGTTCTCATTTGCATTTTGTACAGTGGATGCAATGGACTTACCTTTTCTCAATCCCTACTTGGAGTCCGTCGGTGCACCAACCTTTCGGACGGGATGCAACTTTGCCGCGGGAGGATCGACCGCTATGCCCAGCGTCGCGTCTTCCACGAGCCCGTTTTCTCTAAATATCCAGGTCTCTGAGTTCATCAGGTTCAAGACTCGAGTTCTCGAATTGCTTGCAAAAGGTATTGTAAATTTTAATCACGGATAATTGTAAAAATTGATAGTGCAATATTTCACTCAGCCACGAGTATTTGTGTATTCTTCTCAAGTCATGTGACATTCATATTTACTCCTACAAATATAGAGATAAATTTATGAAAATATAAAATACAATTTTTATTTTTTCAAAGTAAAATATGGTGATAAATGTTGAATATGATCAGATAAGAAAGTGAAGAAGTACCTTCCTCTTGAAAGTTACTTCAAGAAAGGGCTTTACATGTTCGATGTTGGCCAGAATGATCTAGACGGCGCATTCTATTCAAGATCCCAGGAACAAGTACTAGGTTTCATTCCAACAATCTTGGCGGAACTCGAAACTGCTTTTAAGGTTTACTTTTTTTGGAATCTTTTTCATTTCCCCAACCTCATGAACACAAAACCAATGATTTGGGTGATAATTTAAGGTTGTATTTTGCTTTTGTTTCAGAGATTATACGATGAAGGTGCAAGAAACTTGTGGGTCCACAACATGGGTCCTCTCGGTTGCTTGCCAAGAATCATATCAACGTTCGGGAAAAACCAATCACAGCTCGACCAAAACGGCTGCGTCACTTCACACAACGACGCCGCCAAGCAATTCAACGCACAGCTCCACGACCTCTGCACAAACCTGAGGACACACTTTCTTGACACCCAAGTCACCTATGTGGACATTTTCTCAATCAAGTCCAATCTCATCACAAACTTCACTCAATTCGGTAAGAGATCCAAACTTTCAACCCCTTTCAACAAAAATAGGCGTCGGCGGAAATTTTTATGACACCCAACCTGATTTTATGTAATTGGGCAGTTTTAGTAGACCAGTCGGTTTTTGGTAATTTATATCAGAAATGATACCTAATTTTATGTGATTTTCATTTACTTTTACGGAATATATTTTTATATAAATACTCCAACTTCTATTTTATTATAAATGAGGTAAATGTCATTGAATTCAAACAAAATTTTGATATAAAATGTCATAAATACACTTGAAAATCATATAGGCATTGAAATTGAATGATACATTTGACATGTTACGTCAATTGTTTGTTGGAATTAGATGTAGTTACTTTAGCCGTAACAAAATAGGAGTTGAGAGAATCACTTGAGTATATTTATGCGTTGTGAACCATTTATACCATTTGATACTTTTATTCTTTTTAATATATAAATGTAACAAAATTTTATATTATATAACATAATTCGTATTTTTATTGCATGCATATATTAATTTAATCCCGAAAGCAACCAATTTTAAATTAATTATTATTTAATATTATATTTGCCCGATTAGTATTTAGCGAGTTTTACAACACTAATTTTCCCTTGTCGAGTCTTGAAACCTCTATTGACAAAGGGTCGTTGACTTTTCTTTCAGGGTTCAAGCAGAACGTGGCGGCTTGTTGTGGTTTTGGAGGTCCGCCACTAAACTTTGATGGGAGGATTGCTTGCGGTCAAAGCAAGAACATCAATGGCACTTCTGTGACAGCAACACCTTGTGACAATGTGACTGAGTATGTGAATTGGGATGGGAATCATTACACGGAGGCGGCGAATCGGTTTGTTTCCAATCAGATTCTGTCGGGAAATTACTCTGAAAATATTGTGGGGATGATGTAACAAATATCCCTCCATAAATTAAATGATTAAAAATTTCATCAAGCCATCTACCTTATTAGATCAGGATAACAGGTCACAGTTATAGTAATTAAAATTAGAGATAAATCAGCGAGACGAAAAATAAGAATTTTTGAGAACACAAAAAGAAATAAACAAACCTCATGTCATATCACATCAAATAAATAAATATTTTATACATATATTCATATATGACAAAAATAACAGTATTTTAATAAAATGAGATAGTTTAAAACAAATTAAAACAAAAATTGTAAAATAATTTTAAAGCATAAATAAAAATTGGCCAACTTGAACTCGGTAAAACTAACAGCCGAGAACAAGTTTTAGAACTCAACCAAATTCTAGAACATAACAAGTTCGAAATAGACTTAATGAGCTGGAAATTTTGTCATCATTTTGTGTAAGAAAGCCAATCCATTTGTGAAGCCAAAGTTGAAGGAGACATGTTTCCAATGCAAGAGAAAACTGAACTACAAGTGTGTATGTATATGGACTCAGTTTATAAATCACTAACCTATGCACACAAACTAATAAATAACAGTTATTGGTACCACAATTTGGTGGTCATGCAAGTTTCAGAACTGCCAGTGCCATCAATGTTGCTGCCCTGAAATAGATCTCCTTCACACTGCTATCCACCTTCATCAGCCTCTCATCCTCTCTCAAACCCGTCTCGTCCGCGACCGCGCCCGCGTTCTTGCTCGAGTTCTTGCGTATGGATACGATCGTGTCCCTCAGCCCGTTCACAGCCCACGCGAGCCACACGAGCCCGAACCCAAAACCCGTGTTGAGGGCCTTGGACGCGCAGAAGGGCACCCTCCCGGAGGCCACCCTGCTGATGACACTGAAGACGACGGCCAGGCCCGTCCCGGCGATCCCAGCCGAAAACTGGGTCAGGAGGTTCGGGAGCTCAGGGCCCGAGGTCTTTAGGGAGCGGATCGCTGATTTCGCGTGTTGCCTCCTGTTAGCGATTAAGGAAAGAAGGCTCTCGCAGGCGTGGAAGACGTTCTTGTTGTGAAGATTCCTAAACCCTCTGCCTACTTTCCTAAAATTTCGCTTCCTCTTCTTCTTCGACGGGTTAGGGTTTGTCTTCTCGGGGCTGAAATGAGCGTAACGTTGTGAGGAAAGAAAGAAAATGTGAAGAGAAGTCTTTAAAATTAGAATTGTACTCTTGAACATGTATTTACCTCTTCAATGGAGCAAATGTGAGAGATTGTAGCTCCGGAGGAGAGGATGGATTGGCAAAGGTCTGCGCTTCATCGCCATCGAGCCTGCAAATAGAAGGGTCAGCTGCTTTGGAACAAACTCCAAAAGTGGTTGTGAATTTTCATTTTTCTAATAATGAAGCGTTGAACCCAAGAGAAAAGGAGACCAGACATGGGAAATGAAAAATGCAGGAAATATCGATGCAAATATATATTGGAATCAGTATTCTAAAGACATTACATGCTAGTCGTGGAAGGACAGGACTTCTGAAGATTAATTGGATTGGTAATTTTTAAATTTCCATTAAATAAATCATTATATATACAAACAAAATATGTATTGTACCAAATAATAAATATTTAAGATGAAAAATATAAACATTTAATAATTGTTACATTCGTACCCTTAAAAGTGTGTACTCCAACTCTTTTTTCTTTACTAACTGTTTCACGTATTTTTAAATTGATTTTTTTAAGAGGCCTGATTATGTGTTCCAAAAATTCCTGCCTAAACCGATTTTTGAGTTCTCTTTGATTTCAGGCTCTTGTATTGTTTTTTCTTTTTGGGCTCCTGGCCCTTGTACTTGTACTTGTTTTCTGGTTATTTATAAAATTTTCTCACTGATAAAAAAAACTAATTGAGATGTAGACCATGAAGAACACATCAAATTGTAACTAAAAAGAGTAACAAGATCATGCATCAAAAATTATAGACTCAAACTGCGACTAATAATATAAACTCAAACATGTTTCTAGCGCAAAGCAATTTGTTGTATATGAAGGTGGGTCCAAGTATCAATACCTATCAAAGTAAGGCGTCAGCAATGGCTGCTTCGTGCACGCAGTCGAGTCCTTTGACGGGTAAATTTCAGCGACAAGGGAGAGTAAATCCTTCACCTCAAACCCAGTTCCCGTGCACGAGATTTTATCATGCTCCGTGCGATTCTCCGCAATACTAGGGTGAGCATCTTGAACTGCGAAAATGAAATAAACGAAAAAAAATACAACATAAGCATACTGTTGTTCGTGTGAATCATTAGAGACGAGTATTGTTTCGAAAAAATTCAAACCTTGCGCGTTAATGAGCACGGGCCGTTTGACCATTGAATCAATCTTGACGCACTTGTTAGACTCCAACAATCGATCTATGGGTTTCCACGGCTCCTCTTGGAATTGGCACGGCCTCAGCTTAAGGAAGCCCGACCTTGATGCATCTCGGCCAACTCCGGGACTCGGTAGAAGATGCACACAATCCTGTATAACAAAAATAGTATGAGATTCGTCATTTGAAAGAAACAGCAAATGAAAGAACATTACAAGTAACGTTTACACTAAGAAACTTGCACTTCTATACTCAATCAAAGCTACATAACCAAGCAACGGTCTATTATCTAATTACCACCAAACTGAAATATCTAAAATTAAACTAAATGAAGCAACATAAGATAAGAAAATCAAAGCAACATAACAATCTATGATCCTGTTAGAATAGTTAGTTAAATTAGGGTTTCCTATTAGTATTATGATTCCTAGTTTGGTTTATTTCCTATTGTTCTCTGTATAAAGGAACCTATCATTGTAATTCATTATCAAGTTGTTCATCAATAATACTCTTATATTCTAGAAATTCAACAAAATTTGCAAAAACTTGATTATAGCATAAATTCGTCAAATAGACCTAATATATATAGGTTAGGCGCTAGTCGGCGGGGTAGGGCCTTCTGGGGATTAATTGGACACGTCATAGAATTTTTAGAACACTATATATAAACACAAATAAATGAATACTTGTCAGCTCTCATATTAAGAAAGCAGCCCAATAGAGCTTTTACACAAACAAGCCTAAGTATAAAAGTTTCAACAAAAATCGAGTATAGAATAACACAAAATGGGAAATCTACAAACCTCAAACCCAACTAAGCAAGGAAAAAGATATGAACTTTTTCAGAACCCAATTGAAATCACAACATTTTCCAGAACCCATATCACTAAACTCAACAAACACCAAATCAGCAAGCCTTCTGAAATGGATTCACCATGACCAGTTCATGCTTTGGTATTGGTGAAGAACAAAACAAATTGTAAAATTTGCAAACCGTAATCACAAATTAAGAAAGCCACTAAAGAGCATACACACCCAACAGCACAAATCAGTGAAAAGAATATGAACTTTTTCAGAACCCAATTCAAATCACAACCAATTTGTCAAAAACCCAAATCACCAGACTCAATAAACACCCAAATCAGAAAAGCCTTCAGGACATGGATTTTACCTTGAAGACCTTACTCATGCCCTGCTCTTGGTGAAGAACAAAACCAGAGGGGTTCACAATAGAAGCCATGGAGCAAATCTTCACCATTATGGTATATCCAGAGAGAAACCCAGATCAGAATGCAAGAATCTGATCTGAAAATCTCCCCTTTATATGGTTTCTTCACAGCACCATAAACATATCCATCTCTGGACCAAATGATCGATTATTTTCCACAAAAAAGATTTAACTTTGATGAAAACCCAATAATCGGATCGGTGGATCCGATGGTTTTGGGGATCTTGTGGCGCGCAAGCCTTGGAAATGAAGTTGGGTCGATCGGAGAAGACAAAAATAAGTGTCAGCTTGTTTGTTATGGACTCTTGCGAGAATCTCTATGTGTGTAGTCTCATCTGCACCGTTGATTTTCACTCAGATTCTCTTTAGTGAGTGGCCAAGATATAAACACGTCAGCTTTCACCTAACTATTTTATGAAATAAATTATTATTATTTCTTTCGCTCGATCTATTTTGGACTCTAATATTCTAATGGATTTGGAGAAATATGGAAAAGGATTCGGAATTATCATAATCCACATTTTGATTTTTCAAAAATATAACAAAAATAAAAATGTATTCAATTCAATAATTTTTAAAATATATAATTTTTGAAGACTATGGTTTCTAAAAAATAATATGTATTCCAATTAATCAACTTTTTTTAAAATATATAGGAGGACTATTCATGGAAAAACTCTTTATTATAGTACAAATTTGAGTTGATTGATAAGTTAAAAATATTGAGATTAAAACACGGCATTAATATATAAATTGAAGTCCATCGAAAAGAGATTTGGTTTTACAAACTATCTTTATCAATCTAATTAACAAATGAAATGAAGTTTGGTTTTTAGTTTGTACCACAAGAATAATTTTTGCCTATAAGCCAGACTCTGGCACTTACAAAAATCCATTGAACATGCAAATTCATATCTACGGTCTTTTGTTACGGTCTTTTGTTCTTGGTAAATATAATTTTCGAACCATTGTCTTTTAACATGGAGAAAAGTTTCTTTCATTTTTTTTTGTTTATACTGTCTCCTAAATTTACTATTGCTTGTCCCTTTTGTTTCAATCAATTTAGTTATAATCATGGGATGCACTAACCCACACAAATAGGTGGTCATATGCAAAAATAGAAATAAATCTCATCTATTAGATGTAATTTATTGATAGTATAGATAATCTATGATTTGATCAATTAAAAGGGTATTGTGGTCATTTTGTTTGATTCTAATAATCAATAAATATGCATTAAAATAGGAAATTGAAAAATAAGTATTTACGATTCTATGAATTTGAATTTGTGATAAATATTTAAAAAAATCTTACCAAAATTTAGGAGAAGAGCTCATATTCGAACTCGGCTACTTAATTGAATGACGAACTGTAACACTTAATTAAATTTAAACTCTAATATAGATGGAAATATAAAATATGTAAACTAAATGAATGGAATAACAAAAATATACTTATGGAAGTAAGTACAAATTATTTCATGTGTCCATGAATGGTGAAATCATGAAATAATTTGTATTTACTTCCATGAGTACATTTTTGTTATCACATTCATTTAGTTTACATATTCATGTTTCTATCTGTATCAAAGTTTAAATTTATGTGCAAATGAAATCATGGAATTTGCACATAATCTCATGATTCCATTTCTCAATTCAAATGATCACATGATTTCATTTCACAATTATAATGATTCCATAATTCTATGGAAGATCACTTATGATGGAATGTTTTCATGAAAAATATTTTATGTCGATTATGTCCTGATGGAATCATGGAACATACATAAATGATGGAATCATGAAAAATTTTGATAAGAGAATTCTGAGGTAAGGTAAGATGGAACAATAGAATATTTGACAACAATTAACATACAATGAAAGATGAAACAATGGAATATGTGACAACAATTGAAATACAATGGATGTAATTATAGAACAACGACCCATATCTATGTTGAAAACTTGATTTGGACCTCCTAATCATGAAACTTTTCAAAATCGAGGTAAACTGAAATCCGCATGTAAACAAGCAACTGTTGAAGGAAGATTCCTAAAAAATCATAACTGAACAAGACATGTGTATCAAACAAACACAGATCGGGAACAAAGTAACAATCGACACATGCATATCGACAAAAAAGACAAAGGGAAAGATAATCAACCATTCTCACCTTGCTTTCTAATACGCGACAAGTTGAGGATCCTCTGCGACTTTTGTTTTGTTGATGCCAATGGTGAAGATCGACAGAAACAAAGTGAGACCAAATCTTTGAAATTGGCTTAAGAGTTTGAATACGGGTAGAGTTTGATGATTGAACGCAAAAAAAATTGATAGGGTTTAAAGTTTCTCTGAAAAGAGAAATAACCAATTGTTTTGGAAGCCACACCAAATCAGGGATTGTGCATGGTTCTAATTCCCAAACCATTGCAAAATACTGAATTACCCCCGTGGCCATTGATTAGTGAGATGAAAGAACTCAAAACTATAAATATTTAATGCTCGTGCCATTACTAATTGGAATTGATCTGCAGGTTTTTTTCAATCCAATTGTCCATTTGTATTTGTAGATTTGTACCTGATATTAGTACTTGCAGCCAAATTGGTCCTTATAGTCATATCCAATACCATTTATATAATCTGTGAGAAAATCAAGAAAATAAGATATTTTTCTCTAAGATGCAAATAAGATCTCACAGAGGTTTGTTTCCAATTTGCAGAAATTTATCTATACATAATAGCATATCATTATAAGTAGAGCAAAATGTTTTTCACTTATTGATCTGTCAATTTTCTCCAAACAGTTCTTTTTCCTACTTCATCGTCGGAATGGACATGTATGATCATCAGCCTGTCAAGGTACGTGTTATTTTAATTACCAGAAATAATGATTTGTTTTGAATTAATCACTTCTCTGCAGGTTTGTGTTATGAGGGTTAAGGGCACAATCGTGAGGAGGTTGCAGAGGATCTCTGGTAAAGATGTAATATATCTCATTCACTCAATAACTTGCTATACAAGTAATCTAATGTTCAACCTAGGATTGGGGTATAACATGGTTTTAAGGAGTGTTGTAAAAATCTTCGATTAGTCCGGTTAATCCTTAATTAGTTTTCAATTCATTTTCTATAATTTCTTATTAATTCTTCAATTGTTTTTTTTTTCTGACTAATCTTCGATTAGTCCCCATAAGAACATCTGACAATAGTTTCAGGATTTGGCCAACAAAGCAGTGTTATTAGTGTTTTAAAATATGTTATGTGTATACCCTTTGGGAATTAATTAATTATTTGAATTTATATCAGATGCAAAATACTTAAGATATGAAAATTTATGATATTTGCTATATTCATATCCTTAAAAATGTCAAAAAATTCAATTATTATAAGCTATTTTAGTATTGGGTTTTTCTAATTTTAATTTTAAAAAATTCTGTAAATAAAAAAATAGCCTAGATCCGCTCCACTTACTTAAACCGCCCGAATATATAAAATCAAATCGATGTTATAAAAATCTCTATCTATGCCGATGTTTAGAACAGTACTAAAAAAATGAGTTATGGTTTTGGGTTTATTTATCTTCTGTATATATGTCAATACAACTTTGTAAGAGTAGAGTATGTGAATGTGAACTTGGTACTGATCAGAGGCCAAATAGAATCTCCAGAGCTACAAGTGAAAGTGCAAAAGAAACTGAAGAAAGCTGTGGAGGTTGTGTCCTCTTGGGAGGACTCTGCTCATGACCAGAAGATGAACAATGTGACTCACACCACAGGAACATACCCAAATCACCATGATCATCATCAACATGACCATGCTGGTGGTGGCATGTCTGGTTTTTTCAAGTCTCTTCTCCAGAGGACTCATCTACAGCCACAGCCTGTGATGGTTCATGAACCTCATGGCATGGTGCATCCATACCATGCCATAACCCACAACCTCAAGTTCATGACCCTCATCATGGCATTGTAAGGGATGCACCAGAAATTATGACTGAGCCACCTGGTTTCTACTATGATCAGCCACAGCAGGTTGAGGAAAGCTTTTTCGACAACTTCAGCAACAAAAATGCCAACGCTTGCACTGTTATGTGATAGGGGCGTAGTTCAGTTGTGAAAAAATGACAAAATTGCCCCTAAAATTAAGAATTAAGATTTTTTGTAAAGTAATTTTTAACTGAAAAATTAAATACAAAATTTGATTATACAAGTTTTAGTTAAAAATATATTCAGAAAACTTTGTAAAATATTTATTTTAAGGGCAATTTTGTCATTTTTGTACAAATACACACATTTTGCACAAAAAATCAAAGTTCACATTACATTTTTGCCATTATCAAAGTATACCGCACGATTTTACTAATTTCCCTTGTTTTTATTGTGTGAGGCACTTGCATACAGTTTTAGTAGTGATCTAAAAAGCAATGGGCTAGTCGGGCGGACAGAGTCTTTGTGGACTATTAATCATAAACTAATTGAGAATAAACAGTATCAGCATGCAGTTCATATATCAGTAATTCAGTATCAATCAAAAATTTTGAAACACTGGGTTTTAGTAATTCATGCCACGAATATATATCATAATTCATAATCATACAAAAGTGTACTCGCTAGTTCATATATCAGTATCAGCATGCTTAGCAGCTTATTTATGCGAGAAATGGAAATAAGGAGGGTTTTGGAGGCAATACATATGTGTTTCGTTTTCTTCACTTGACGTGCTCAACGAACCAGTCCAGCATATCCTTCTGGACTTCTTCTGCGCGCTTCACTTCCTCTTCGTCTTCAATGTTGTATCTCACGCTCCAGCCATGGACCGCCCCGAGATATATCTTGACAAACCATTTAACCTGTTAAATATCACAACAGAATGGGTGCTCATCATTATATGTAAAAAAACGTTGCAGTACCAGCAGAGCCAGAGTTCCATAAAATCTGAGAAACAACTTGATGTGCCACTTGCCTCAGATTCAGCGGTTAGGACCTCCTCGAATTGTTTGACGAGGGCTGGTGGAGAAACTCGGTCGTGCTCGGCTCCCAACACAGCAATAGGCGCCTTGAGCCCTGAAAAGGAAATGCTGATAATAATCACTTACAATATCCAGAACAAAACTGAAATTATACGCATTAAAGATAAGGAAATAGCATTTCCTCGTCAACACAACCACTTCAAACTAAAGAAATGACCGTTCATGGAATTTTAAGATAATTGCAAGAACTGGACGTGAATATCTCATTTTTGCAAGGTGTAGTGCGTCCATTGCAAAATCTTACTATAGACTATAATTTTTTTGTACAGTTTGCAAAAATGGGTTGTGTAACCCCCAAAAAAGCATAATTGCCCATGGAATGAAAAGTAACTAAAAACAAAATATATATTAAAAAAATTACATGTAGTTTTAAAATTTAAAAGATATTATCGTCTTTATTTATTTTTAACCGTGTCATTAATCATGCAAAAAAGTGGATTGTTCACGACAAAACTTTTGCACGGACATTCTTTGCAAAAGTATGATACTACACAACCAATTTTTGCAATTAACCCTAGAATTTTATACGACAACTCACCTAAAGCTCAAAATAAAATCTTTCAGCAGAACCTAAGAATGGTTTATGAATACCTTCAGCAAACAAGTATAAGCCAATAGTGTACCTTTAAAATCATCAACACCGACAAGGGCAGGATGCAACAGCACTCCAGCCTGAATATGTGCACACTTTGCTAGTTCCAGAACCACTTTGGCTGTTAACATATACCAAATGAAGTCATAAATACTTCCAGTTAAGTAACCGTAATACTAGTATATTATAAGACGGTGAAGCTCAACAAAATCTCACCACCCCAGCAAAACCCGGCAGCTCCAATTGCAGATATGCCATTGTCTCTTAATGCAGCAATAACTGGTTTCGCATCTTCAAAACCTTTATCCTAAGAGAAACAGTAACAAATCAACAGAAACAGAAACAGAATATGTAGTTATTTGCATAGAGTTGGTACTCACTGGTTGATGATCTTTAACCCAGACTGAAATAGGCCTTTCAGCATTACCAGCAACGTAAGGATCTCCAAAGAAGAAATCAGGAACTACCACATAGAACCCGGAAGCTGCTACTTTATCAGCTAGCTTCCTATATTAAATTAACATGAAGAAAAATCAGAACGTTGACCTTAGTCTTGGAAAGTCAATGAAGACTAATTATTTTTTCTTCACAGGATTCTCTTCTGTAATGATAAACTTGTGCGATAAGATATTAGCAAATAACAAGTATGACATGCAAAGTTGCAAACCTTATTAACTCTGAAATTAAGGAATCATAATTTGGGTATGTTTGTTTTCCCTAACCCTAATGACTCCACCATCTAACCCAAACATGTAGTAATCGTAAGGTAAAGTTTTGCAATGTAATTCTAAAACTCCCCGAGTTTTCCCTGAGAATTCGGCAAAACCAAGCTGATCGAGTTTTAAAACTCGTTCTCGGTGATTCAATTTTACAAAGTTATCACTCGGTTAACACGGGTCAATTTTTATTTTTATTTTTGTAAACATGCTCTGAAATTGTTCTATAATTTGCGTTTTCGTTTTAACTTGTTTGAAAATATCTTATTCTACTAAAATATTGTTATTTTTGTCATGAATGAAATTTTGCCGATTTCTCCCCAATTTATCTGCGATTTCTCAAAACTCCTTTTTTTTTGTCTCCCCGAACTCTCCTCGATCCCCGAGTTTTAGAACCTTGCCAACAATATAATCTATAAATGACCTACAAACTATAAGAACCATACATATGTCACGAATCAAAGAGCATTTCCAACAATCAGCCTGTTAGAGTATAGAACTATAATTAGTCCATCAACTTAAAATTTAATTGAATGAATCACGAGTTCAAATCAAAGACCTTCCAAATCTACCTATAATTAAAAACCCTCTCATACATTTCTCTATAATCTCCAAACTTCAAACCCAGAAACAATAACAGGTCTAGTTGAATTTGTCACCTGTTTCAGAGTGTCACACACATACCTCAAATTAGGAGCTTCATAACCTATTCAAAAGAGACAGAGAAACAAAAAAAAACACTCAAATCGATGCTAAAACACAAAACCAAGCCATGCCCATTTCAGAATCAACCAAAAAGATGCGAACTTTAAGAACAGAGCAGTGAATCAATCAATGGGGTTACCAAAAAGATCGGAGATGAGAACGACGGCGAGCTTGGAATGGGAAGAACCAGAAGCATAGGCCTTGAGGCCTCCGATCTCGACGAGCGAGCCTTCGCCGGAGCTCGAGCTCGGTGTCGGTGGGTTCGAGCAGCACTGAGAGCCAGACATGGTTTCAAAAGCTCAACAACAGACACAGAACAAAAATGGAGTTATTACAAGCAGAAGGGTCGATATAAACAGTGTCATTACTTACATTTGATGGGTAGATTAGATATAGAGTCAACGTAAGAATGGTAGGGTGGGCATGATTTCAGAATCGAACCGAACTGGTTATAAACCAGATTAAATTAAATTTATCGATTCTTAATTTTTGGAAATTTTAACCGAAACTATAATGTAAAGGATCAGTCCGGTTTCTTCGTTTTATCTGTTGAAATCGGTTAATTTGTCAATTTTTTAAACAGTCGATTTATCAAGTTTACTTACTTTTCAAATTTAAATTATTAAAAGTACTAAAAAAAATCGAACATTAAAACTTAGTTATTACAGCCTAATCGAACTATAAAATTTATAAAATAATAATAAATAAATAGCATATCCTTCTCAGGTCTTATTTCTTCAAAAAACTAGCTCTGATTCTTGCTAATAAATCGACAATTCTAAATTTTAAGAATCAAAATCAAATCAAAGTTAATGATTCTCTCAATTTAAGAATCAAAACTGAACCGTTAACCATAATTTTTCGTCATGCAATTTTGGTTCGGTTCTAATTCAGTTTCGAGTCTAAAATATCCCTTTTAATAATGTATTTGATCTATATATATGGTAATTCTTGTAAATTAAATATGGTCACCACCATTGTGTTGTCCCATCCATCAAGTCTCTTCCCTTATTTCATGGATTAATAGAGTGTAGTAATAATTAATTTCCCATGCAAGAGGACATGTGTTCATGCATGGCCCTACCATTTCTCCCTACGAAAGGGCACCATGAAGTCTTCAAAGTTGCACCAAAAAATTCATCACCCGAGACTCTTTTCTCCTCCTCCATTTACTAAGTCATTTTCCCACACACTTCTCATCCACTTAAAGTCTTGCTCAAATAATTAATGTTAATTAATGTTGGTGACATCTTAACCCACATATAACATAATTTTTACAACACGTTATCAGCACGAATTAACTTAACCATCCTAACTTTTTTTTCCTTCTCCCTAACTACTAACAAATTTATGTTTATCGCATTTATATTTATTACATTTATGTTTATTTCGTATATTTGTTTATTTCGTATATTCGTTTATTCCTATTATATTTGTAATTTTTTAAGTTTGCTATGTGATCGCCAATCTTGAATTGGATCTTTCACATCAGAAATTTATGTGTTATTATTTTACGTGTTTTATATTTATATATAATGTTTTGTAACCCGAAGTTTACAAAACTATAGGCATTTTGAACCCGAAGTTCTAAAATTGCCAGGAAAGAAATTTGTTGAACCGGACGTTCATGTAAACCAGAAGTTTACAATTTCTAAAATTTACGGAACCCGAAGTTCCGAATCAAAATTTAAATCTCGAACTAAATTATGAGAAACCGTAAACTTGAAGTTTTAAAAGTTAGAACCAGCAGTTCTAAGTATCCGCAAAATATGTCATATTTTGGATAAATATTTTGGGACATATTTTAATTGTGTTATTACGGTTAAAAATTTTCAGGATGTCAAACCTAGTGAAGTGTCAATATGTAGCTCTCGGTCTCGATGGGAAGAATTACTTTGAATGGGCCCTGGAAACTACTCTCCACTTAAGATCTATGAATCTTGGAGAAGTTATTGTCGACGACAACCAAGAGTCTGTGCAGAATAAAGCAAAGACCATCATTTTCATACGCCATCATATTGACTCCGGTCTGCGAGCCGAATACTTGGATATTCAAGATCCACTTGATCTGTGGAAGTGGTTAAAAGAAAGATTCGAGCATATGAAGGCTATAGCCTTACCTCAGGCATTACATGAGTAGTCTAATCTTAGACTGCAAGATTTCAAGACCATTAATGAATACAATTCCGCTGTATTTAGAATTGTATCCATGCCCCGTATGTGTGGAGACAAGATAACTGATGATATGATGCTTGAGAAAACATTTTCCACATTTCACTCATCTAATATGCTCCTACAACAGCAATATCGGGAGCGGAAATTTGAAAATTTCACAAACTTGATTGCATGTTTACTGATTGTTGAACAGAATAGTGAGTTGTTGATGAAAAACCATCAAACTCGCCCAGTTGGTAGTTCACCATTCCCTGAAGTGAATGTGACAAATCATGAAAATTATCCTCTTTTTGGGAGAGGCCAAGGCCCTAGTCGAGGTCGTGGTCGTGGTCGCGGCCGTGGACGCAATAATTTTCACCCTCGTGGGAGAAATAACAAAATGTTTCACCAGAAGTGGAACAAATTTGAAAGGTGTGATAAAGGAAAAGGCCCACAAACTCAGACTCCAAAAGGTAATGAATATGAATGTTTCAAGTGTGGTGTGAAAGGACACTGGGCACGTACCTGTCATACTCCCAAACATTTGGTGGCGCTGTATCAAGCATCAATTAAGGGAAAAGATAAGATCGTAGAGACAAACTTTATGGATTACTCGGATCCTGCAGATCTGACAAATTTAAATGTCTCCAACTTCTTTGCAGATGACAGTGGAAATGTTGGAAACTTGATTGATGATGATGTAGCATGAATCGTTGTTGAATGATCCTATGATTGTAATATATTATGCTTTTATCTTATGTAACTTCTTCGAATGTTTTTAATCTAATGTTATGTTCATTTTTCTTTTATGGAAGGATATGCATTTCAGAAATGAATCATCGGTTGACAAAAACGGAAATGATGTGTGTATTGTTGATTTTGCTACTACCCATACAATTCTTAAAGAAAAGAAATATGTTCCATCTCTAACCTTGGTTGGGGCAAATGTTAACACTATTACGAGTTCTACAAATATTATAGAAGGCTCCGGAAGAGCTTACATATTGTTAAGAAATGACACCCGATTAGAAATTCATAATGCTTTATATGCTAGTAGATCCCGAAGAAATCTACTTAGCTTTAAGGATATCCGCAACAATGGATATCATATTGAGACCACAAGCGAAAATGAAACTGAGTTTCTATATATCACTTCTAATGATTGTGGTGAAAAGCGTGTACTAGAAAAATTACATGTTCTATCATCTGGGTTGTATTTTACAAAAATAAGAACAGTTGAGGCCTACGCAATATTGAACCAGAAGTTCAATAATCCAAATAACTTTATTCTTTGGCATAATCGTCTTGGTCATCCCGGATCAGCAATGATGCGTAGGATTGTTGAAAATTCATGCAGACATTCATTAAAAAACCATAAGCTTTTCCAGTCCAATGAGATAATTTGTACCGCTTGTTCACAAGGAAAATTAGTAGTCCGACCATCAAAAACAAAGGTTAGTGTTGAATCTCCATCATTCTTGCAAAGAATTCAGGGAGATATTTGTGGCCCTATTCACCCATCTAGTGGTCCATTTAATTATTTTATGGTCTTGATTGACGCATCCAGCAGATGGTCACATTTGTGCTTATTATCAACTCGTAATGTTGCATTTTCAAAATTGCTAGCACAAATCATCAAATTAAGGGCACATTTTCCTGATTACTCAATAAAGTCTATTCGTCTTGATAATGCTGGTGAATTCACATCTAAGACGTTTGATGATTATTGCATGTCATTGGGCATTGATATTGAGCATCATGTTCCGCATGTGTATACCCAAAATGGTTTAGCAGAATCTTTTATTAAACGTATACAAATAATTGCACGTACATTGTTATTGCAATCACAATTATCAGTTTCTGCTTGGGGACATGTTGTACTACATGCTGTTTCTTTAATTCTTTTAAGACCTAGTGCATATTATCATTATTCTCCTATACAACTTGTGTGTGGACATCAACCTATATATCTCATTTACGTACTTTTGGTTGTGCTGTGCAAGTACATATTGCACCCCCTCAACGTGCAAAAATAGGACCCCAACGACGATTGGGGATTTACGTTGGTTTTGATTCACCATCTATTATCAGGTATCTTGAGCCATTGACAGGTGACCTATTTACTGCACGACTTGCAGATTGTTATTTTGATGAGGCGTCGTTCCCACATTTGGGTGGAAATAAAAAGCCTCCAGAAGTTTGGCGTGAAATTGAATGGAAAGTAAATTCCATGTCTCATCTAGATCCACGTACATCACAATGTGATAAAGAAGTACAAAGGATAATACATTTGCAAAATGTTGCAAATCAAATGTCTGATGCATTTGCAGATACATCAAAGATAACAAGGTCATATATAGATGCTATAAACACACATGCAAAAATTAAAATTAATGATGGTAATTCAAAAACAACAATTGATTCCTCTAGTATACGCCAGAAGCGTGGGAGGCCATTTGGGGCAAAAGATATTGTTCCTCGTAAAAGAAAAAATCAAGCGAATAGACAAATAGTTCCAACTGAATTTTCAGTTCCCAAAGAACCATTGGTTCCTATAGAACCATCGATCCTAAATTAAAATGAAAATTGTAAAATGCATGAAGATTTACGAGAACAAAGAGGTAAGGAAATATACATGAATTATTCCTACGCCAATGAGAATTGGGATGATAAATCAAATTATATAAATGAAGTCTTTACATTTACAATGGCAAGTGAGATAATAAATGACTTTAAGTTTGAGCCACGCAGTATTGATGAATGTCGTGAAAGACATGATTGGCCAAAATGGGAAGAAGCAATTCAAGCAGAATTGACTTCATTGGCAAAACCACAAGTCTTTGGACCTATAATTCGAACGCCAAAAGATGTTCGACCAATTGGATACAAATGGGTATTCATAAAGAAAAGAAATGAGAAAAACGAAATTGTTCGACATAAAGCTAGACTTGTAGCGCAGGGTTTTTCTCAACGACCCGGGGTCGATTTTGATGAGACATATACACCTGTAATGGATATGATTACGTTCAGGTACTTGATTAGTTTAACAGTCTCTGAAGGACTGGATATGTATCTGATGGACGTTGTCACTGCCTACTTATATGGTACGTTGGACACTGATATTTATATGAAACTCCCTGAAGAAGTTAAATTTCCTGAAACGATTAGAAATAGTCCAAGAAATTTGTATTCGATAAAATTACACAAGTCATTATATGGACTAAAACAATCTGGTAGAATGTGGTATAATCGTTTAAATGAATATCTTACTAAGGAAGGGTATGAAAATAATGTTATATGCCTGTGCGTATTTATCAAGAAAACAAATCTCGGATTTGTTATTGTGGCAGTGTACGTAGATGATATGAATTTAATTGGAACGTCTAAGGAGATTATTAATACTGCGGAATATCTTAAGAGTGAGTTTGAGATGCAAGATTTAGGAAAAACAAAATATTGTCTCGGCCTGCAGATCGAGCATATTTCAGATGGAATTTTAATTCATCAATCTGCATATGTTGAGAAACTTCTGAAGCGCTTTAATATACAAGACGCTCATCCACTAAGTACTCTAATGGTCGTTCGGTCTCTTGATCCTAAAAAGGATCCATTTCGCCCTAAAGAAAGCGATGAAAAGATAGTTGATCCTGAAGTACCATATCTAAATGCGATAGGAGCTTTATTATATTTGGCGCAATGTACGAGGCCGGATATAGCATTTGCAGTAAATGTGCTCGCAAGATTTAGCTCAGAACCGACAAGACGACATTGGAACGGAATCAAGCATATATTACGTTACTTGAGTGGAACGAAAGATTTGAGATTATTGTACTCGAAATCCTCAAATAATAATGCCTTGATCGGATATGCAGATGCTGGATACCTCTCAGACCCCCATAAAGCACGCTCTCAAACTGGGTATGTATTTACTTGTAATGACACATCAATATCATGACGTTCTACAAAGCATATTTTGGTCGCAACATCCTCAAACCATTCAGAAATTCTTGCACTACATGAAGCTAGCCGAGAATGTGTGTTCTTACGATCAGTTATCCAACATATACGAGACGCGTGTGGAATTCCATCAATCACAAGCTCCCCTTCCATAATATATGAAGACAATGCAGCGTGCATAGCTCAAATCAGAGGTGGGTACATCAAAGGAGATGTTGCGGGTCTGAATGTGACCTCGCAATTACACTTCTGACCCGCATTTGAGCACCGAATTGTCCTCGTTTCGGCTTTCTAGAGCCATTAATTTGGTACTTTCGATCTTTTGTGTGTTTTTGACATTTTGTAGGTGCAAGGCACAATTAGAGCATAATTGGAGCTGAAAATCGGTTAAGAAAGTTCTGCACAACAGCTGAAACTTCCCGGGGGTGTAGATTTCTCGTCTGAAGTCCGATTGGGGCCCATAATATGTCGATTTGAGCGGATTGTGAAGATCTAATCCATTGGTGAAGATTTCAATGGGTTACGATCGTGCCTAGGGGAGGCACGATCGTGCCTAAATGAATTTTTGGCCGAAATTTGCTCGAAACTTACCGTGGGCTCCCACGATTTGAGTCACGTGAGGCACGATCGTGCCTACCAAGGCAAGATCGTGACTAAGGCGCGAAACTGATAATAAAGTGCAGAAATTAGATATTTTGAAGGGTGGAGGAGTTGGGCAAAGACCAAAAACGAGTTGAGGAGGAGAGAGTTGAGTTTGAGAGCTCCAACCTCTTGTTCTTCATCAAACTTGAAGATTTCTTCATCTCTTCTTGACACTTTGGGAGTTTTGGAGTGGATTCCACCATAGACTCAACCTTTAGAGGTAAGAAATGAAGCTTTGGAGAGATTCCCACCATCAAATCCACCAAGCTTGAAGATTCAACTTGCTCAAGAACACCAAGAGCAATTTCTATCCCTATTTACTAGTTTATTTTGATGTTGTTGTTTAATTTTGTTGATTGTATGATGATAGTTGGGTTGAGCACCATGGTTGAGGGCTAAATCCCTTAGCCATGGGTGCTAGACGTTATGAAATATGTTTATTGAGTTTATGGAGGTATTAGTTCTAGGATTGAAGACTTTGTTGTGTGGTTGCTTATTTAAATGCATGTATTGTTTAATTGACGCTTTACAATATGTGTTTGAGGAGTTCTATCCGATACCGAAAGGGAAGGAATAGAATCCGGACCTAGCATCCGCCGAGGGTTGTAGGCTCAAGACCGTGTCTTGGCACCTCGTAATAACCCTTATCTTATTATTGTCGATCTAATGCGGTCTCGAGTTTTTCTCAATATCGAAAGGGCACGAGGAGACTCGGGATTAGGCTAACCTCATTACCGAAAGGCGAGGTCGGCACTTAAGACATAGGCTCAACATTAATTTTGATCCGAAGGAATTAAAACTCGCAAACTTATTTACATTGCTATTTGTCTAGCACCCTAGGCGCTTTACTTCCATTGTTATCATGTTGTTGCTATTTACTTGTTGGTAGGTTACTAAAATAAATACAAATACTCAAAACAACCTACTACCCTCATTAGTTCCTGTGGATTCGACTCGGTATCTTACCGGTTTATTTGTACTTGCCACGACCGCGTGTTGTTGCGCGAGAGAGGGGAGACCGCTTTTTCCCCCAACAGGAGACAGAATCAAGCATATCTCGCCAAAGTTCTTCTACACTCACGAACTCCAGAAGAGTAATGAGATTGATGTGAAGCAGATTCTCTCCAGTGAAAATCTTGCAGATTTGTTCACTAAAAGCTTGCCGACATCCACCTTCGAGAAGTTAGTATGGCGAATTGACATGCGTCGACTTAACAAGCAACCGAAGTAACAATGCCGGTCATTAGGGGGAGCAACAATCAGGGGGAGTAAGTATATGAAGACGATCATACTCTGGACTTATGTGCGCTGCACTGTTTTTCCCTTATTCAGGTTTTGTCCCACTGGGTTTTCCTGAAAAAGTTTTTAACGAGGCAACATTAAGCACGTCCAACACCGCCCACATAATTAGTTATGAGTGGTGGTGTCCAAGGGGGAGTGTTGTAAATTAAATATGGCCACCACCATTGTGTTGTCCCATCCATCAAGTCTCTTCCTTTATTTCATGGATTGATAGAGTGTAGTAATAATTAATTTCTCATGCAAATGGACATGTGTCCATGCATGACCTTACCATTTCTCCCTATAAAAGGGCACCATGTAAGTCTTCAAAGTTGCACCAAAAAATTCATCACCCGAGACTCTTTTCTCATTCTCCATTTACTAAGTAATTTTCTCACACATTTCTCATCCACTTAAAGTCTTGCTCAAATAATTAATGTTGGTGACATCTTAACCCACATATAACATAATTTTTACAACAGTAAAATCTTTTTTAAAATGAAATATGTTGATATTTTTTGTTGGTAATAATTTGATTTATAAAAATTGTTGCCGGAAATTTCTAGAATACTAAACAATAATTATATTCAAAATTGTATTATAATTTCATAGATGGTAACAAGTCAATGTATAGTCTTTTAACACGCTTTAAATCCAACTTATCTGAATTGAGTGACTTCTATGTGTACCCTTTACTTTACACGTGATCATCAATACTGACGACCACAAGAATATATTAATTAAGATAGGAATTTTAATAAATATAAGTTTGATTTGTGGTGGTTTGGTGGAATAAAATCCAATGTACATCTTATTTATTATTTAAAGCATAAGTTACAAGTATTTGATTTTGTTACACATATTTCATATTGGAGTTACGTGCTATATATATAATTAATTATTAAAAAATAAATTAAAACATGATAAAAAAATTCATACAAACTTATAAATATAATAAAAAGTCATTGTGAAAATAAATATTTGCGTATATTATTCATTTATGAAATATGAGTTTATTTATTATTACTCTTAAAGGATTGAGTACAATTCATATAAGATATAGGGGTGAAATCACGTACAAATGCCTAATTTATGTACAAATATACGAAGCAAGCATGGCCATTAGATCAAAAAATCGACGGCAGACTTTGATTGCTAATTTCAGTGGCACGCATCGTAATTATTAACACAAAAATGCCCAATAACGCGTAATATCAATGGTGTTAAGGGTAGTATTGTATAATCATCCTCTGAAGAAATCAAACCAGCATTCAATTCCTTGATTATCGCGGCCGAATCTCTCTTTCCTTTTTTTCGATCTTTCAAACCCTAGTCTTCCTCGTTTCAATCGTCCAACCTGCTTTGCTTAACACAATCCACGAGGGCGATGATCGACAACCCGAAAATGGGTCGAGGGTTGCCCCAAGGGACGTGGAACCCGAATACGTCGCCGTCGGGTGGCTGTCGTGGCTTAGCGCCGCCGCTTGAGAGGCCATCCGCGGCTGGTCTCCCCTCAGAGCCGATGCTTATGAAAGCTCGAGAAGGTACAAAAAAACTGATGTCTCTACCCTTTTGTTTTAATGAAAATTCATGTTTGTCCATTGTTGGATATTGAGATAGAAGTTTAGTTCTTGATGTGAATTTGAGTTTTTGTTTGATTTTTAATCCATAAACTGTATTTGCTGGAATTTATCTGACAATTTTGTGTTTGTGATTGATTTGTATGTTTTAAGCATCATTCATCGGCATGGTTATGTTTTAAGCCTATATATGTGTTTTTCGATTTGGGATTTGGTTGTTTTTGATGTTCTCAATTCCAGATCATACATTATTCTATTACTAGATGGTCAGATGACATGTTCTACTGTTATATCTGAACTTTATTCCATCACTCCATTTTTTATTCCATTGTTCCAAATGTTCTATTGTTCCATTTTGGAATATGTACTTAATTCCAAAATATGATTCCATTGTATCCAAAACATAATTTCATTCTAGACGACATGTTCAATCTGTCTCTTGTATGGTGGTCATAGTGTACAAATGGAATAATAAAATTATGTGATTTTGTTCAAAATGAAATCAAGTAATCATTTAAATCGATTTATGAATGAAATGGAACCATGAAATTTTCATTTGAACATGAGATTATGTGCAAATTCCATGATTCCACTTGCATATAATCACATGATTCCATTTCATTCATAAGTCAATTCAAATGATTCATTCCATTTTTTACAAAATCACATAATTTCATTACTCGATGTTGTACTTATTTCCATGTCTCATTAAATAGTAGAGTTTCTTAATTTTTGGCAATATTTTTCTGAATATTTTTTTTCAAATTCAAATTTCTAAAATAGTGCTGATTTATGTCTCATATTCCTATTTTAATGTATTTCATTAACTATCAGAATCAAATGCAATGACCATCATACCCTTTTTATTGATTTAATGGATTTTTAATTAATGAAATAATAGTAGAATCTGAACCTTTAAATGATTACATCCAATGGATGTAATTTATTCTTATATTTGTATTTAATCATCCATTTGTAGTGGAGTGCATCCCTAAGATATATGTCTATCCGTACTATACTCAACAAAATATATATAAAAATGTTTGTCATCAGGTCATATTTTTTTTCTTCAGTTTTCAATAAACCGTTCAATTGAATCAGGCATATTAGGTATTTGTTGGGTCTAATTTATTTGTTTCACCATCTCTAAAAAGCAATATATAATTTTTTAAAGGAATTGAATATAATAATTTAAAGTCGAAAATAATTAAAATATAGTAGTTTATTTAAAATTGAGTACAAATTTTTCGAAAAAAGATGTTATAATTCGTATTTTTATTTTCAAATCACGTACTGACCGCCCAAAGCCAATTTGAGAGACACAATTACTCGACATCATGTACGTGTGGTCAGATAACATCTCTTGTCGTATTGCTTGAATTCTTCATCCTGGTCACCAATTTTCGATACACGTTCATCTTATTTAGCACATATGACGTATTTCAATATAGTACTCAATCTGTTGGTTCTCTATGTATCCAGACGAATCATGAAACCACAATATCTCCCGTAATGCTTATTAAATGACAACCAAACAGACAGATATGTGAATCCCAAATCAACGTGGTAATTAATCTCTAATATCATCTATTGACCACCCATTGACCTCATATGAAAACAATGCAATTTTAGTATTTTTTCAATCATGAAAACGATGACCACAATATAAGGAAAAACACATACTTAATTAGGTTAGAATATGGTCACTTACAACGTTTGATCCTGGTATCTCACCAACTGCAATGAAAACGTATATATTTTATGTAATCACCTCTGATCATGGATTTATCGATAAAATACTCACAAAAATATTCCTTACCCATACAATTTGTTATCTTTTCGCTTTTAGGTATGCATGTATTTGATTGAGTCGGGCATATCAGGTATCCGTCGTCGGTTTGAAAGAGCAATATATAACTTTTCTGAAAAAGAATTGAATATATAATAATTTAAAGTTGGGAAGAATTAAAATATAGTAATAATTTATTTAAAATCGAATACAACTTTCCCAGAAAACGATGTTCTAATTCGTATGCTTCCGCTTTTTTTTCCAAACGCAAACAGTCTCTCCAATCAAAATTCCTTAAATTCTTAATCTTTCCCATTCTTGTCCATCAACCTCCCAAATCTCAATGCACCCATTTCGTTGCTTCTCGAATTAGACCACTTTCTCCATCTGGGTCCTCTCGGCGAATTCAGCTATGGCGGCGGAGACTGTACATCAGAGTCAATGGGAATGGGTCATAGAGCTCACCAAGTCTTCTCAGGCGAAGAACAGCGACCCTCTTCACTGGGCGCTGAAGCTCAGCGCCGCCCTGAGCTCCGGCGGAGCCTCCCTGCCCTCCGGCGACCTCGCCCACATCTTGGTCTCTCACATCTGCTGGGCCAATCACGTCCCCATAGCCTGGAAGTACCTCGAGAAGGCCATTGCTGTGAAGATCGTCCCTCCCATGCTCGTCCTCGCTCTTCTCTCCACCAGGTGCGAGGAAGGACCCATCTCTCTCTTTCTCTCCCTGTTGTTTTGTGTTTTTGTGATTTTTGGAACTGGACATTGATTTCTGAGTTTGTGCATGAGAATCTGGCAATTTGGTTTGTGTAGGTGAGAGTGTGGTTTTGGGGTTTAGAGGCTATCTGTTTTGATTTGGAACTTTTTTTGCCACTCAGCTGCACTGTTGTGTTTGTGATCATAGTTACTACTATACATTGATTTCCGTTTTTGGCGATGAGAATTTGTAAATTTGGTTTGTGTAGGTGTGAGTTTGGTTTAGAGAGCTTACTTGTCTTGATCGTGCCATCGCGGCATGGCGAAACAAGTATTTACAGCTCTTTTGCCACTCAGCTTCACTGTTGTGTTTGTGATCTTAGTTACTATACATTGATTTCTGGTTTTGGCTATGAGAATATGTGAATTTGGCGTTTTCAGGGGTGAGTGTGGTTTAGGGTTCTAGAGGGAAGTTTATGTTCTGGATGATTATTTTCTTAAAAACTTACCATCAGCAAAGTTTAGAAAAGGCTAAATTGGGAATTGAGGTGTTTTCCTTTAGCACCGCAAGGTGTAAGCCTCAATAATAAGACCAATAAATTAATATAATAATATGATAAAAGTAAGAAAAATAAATTATATATTAAGAAAAAATAGGAAAAAAAGAAAAAATAAAAAAAACAATGAATTAAATTATCAAAAATTAAATAAGCTGATACGGTCCCCGGCACGGGATTGGGTTATGGGGTCCTATGTAGGAACGGATCGGGTAGCACGGAAGCAGCCCGTGCTTCTTCCCGTGACCAATTGTGATAGGTGGGTTCATTCGAGAGAACACCGATCTCCAAAGTAACCTTTTACTCAAATATTCGATATCTTTATTCAATGATCATGGCAGGTTTTTGTAACCTGCGGTGGCTTTCAATTCTAATCAACTAAAAGTCTATCTCCAAACTAGATAAATCTTAATAAAAATCTAAAGAAAAGTGATACTTATCTAAACTACTGATAAAATGATGTTGGAGTTATCCATGAGTCGGACTTCTAACATAAGCATTCATGAGTAATTACAAATTAAGAAAAAAATCAGCAAAAAACAAATAAAAATCATCAAAGAATTAGCAAAAGTTAAAGGAGATGGAGAGAGATGAGAGGAGGGAGAAGCGTGGTTGGCTAGAAAAGGAGTCGTCAGATGGAGGTCGAAGGAAGTGCTGCTCCCGATTTCTCTTCTATTTTATCTTTTATATTCCTTATATTTATAAGGTTAACTTTAGCTTCTTACCAACATAAAAGGCTCAATAACAGCATTTAAAAAAAATCCATATATACAACTTTCATAAAATGCCAAAATGGGCTGTCTAGGTGCGAGTGTGGTTTAGGGCATTAAAGTCTACTTGTTTTGATTTATAACCTTTTTTTCCACTTAGCTGCACTGCTGTATTTGTGATCTTAGTTAATGTACATTGGTTTCTGGGGGTGAGTGTGGTTTAGGGTTCCAGAGGGACATTTATGTTCTGGCTGATTTTTTTAGAGATTATTATCAGTGACTTTTTTTTTGCTACTCAGCTTGAATGTTGAATGAGTATCAAAGAACAGGTTCAGAATCCTAATTGCCCTGGTTTTGTCAATGAGAATCTGTCAATTTAGGGGTGAGAGACTGAGAGTGGTATGTTCTGGCCAATTTTTTTTTAATTTTTAGAGCTTACCATCAGTGTTTTTTTGCTACTCAGCTTCAATGCTGAATGAGTATCAAAGTCTAGGTTCAGAATCATTATTGCCTTTAAATGGATTCTGGTTCTCCTCATTTAGGCAACGCCAGCTTGTGGAAATTGATATTGAAGTTTCTTCTGCTTTTCTCTGAGCTGCAGGGTCATTCCAAGCAGGAGAGTCCATCCAACAGCTTATAGGCTCTACATTGAGCTCCTTAAAAGACATGCCTTTTCATTTGCGTCTCAGGTTAATGGTCCAAATCACGAAATGTAAGATTTCAATTGCATCTTATTGGAATTCTGTTTATGAATTCATCAAGAATGTATCACTATTGTACTCATTGCTTCTATGACATCTGCTTAACTTGCTCTTTCATAAAATGAACTCACATCCCCATTACAAAAAGTTACCAGAGCCAATCCATTTTTACAGTTTATATCCATAAATGGCAAACCAGGGTTGAAAACCCATTAGTTAATGCAATATCAACTGATATGTATTATCTTTGCAATGAAGCACAGAATATACTTTCAATGGATGGCTCAGTAGGTGTTTTGCTTGTAAGGCATTTGCTTGAATTGCTTCCTTGGTTGGAGTACGGTTTTTTAGTTTCTTCTCGACACCCTACTAAGTTGTTGACTTATGCAAAATCAGGGTAACTTAGTTTATTGTAGTATCTGTCTAAACTATTGTTTATGGACTTCTGTGTAAGCATGAGTTTCAATTCAGTAGTTTGTACTTCGAATGTTAAGAGTTAAACTATAGCACTGAAATCTCAGGTTTCTACTTTAGAATATTCCTACCGATACTGATGTTTGGGTGACATCGCTTTTACAATGAAATGTTGTCATGTGTTTATTTTCACTTTTTCTACGATAGAGTTTGCAGCAATAGGTTTTAGAAGTACAGTATGTTTCTTAGATGCTTTTCTTTTGCACAGAGCAAACGTTATTAATGTATTTTTTAACGTGCCACAGGATCATGAAATCCATAGATGAAGTTCTTCATCTTTCCCAGATATTTGGCCTAAAATTGTGTGAACCCGGGCTTGTTCTGGTTGAATTTATTTTTTCAACTGTATGGCAGTTACTTGATGCATCATTAGACGATGAAGGATTGCTTGAACTTACCCCAGATAAGAAGTCTAGATGGCCTACCAGTCCACAAGATATGGAAATAGATGATCACTATAGCTTTAGTGAGAAGGGAACTGAGCACCATGAGGGGCTGCAAAAAGTAAATACTGCAATGGCAATTAGGATGATTGGAGAGTTCCTGCAAAACAAAACAAGTTCAATGATACTTTATCTGGCGCGTCAAAATATGTGAGTAGCTATATATTTTGCCAAGTTTGTTTGCTTTTGTTGTAATGTGAAGTAGGAGTGAAATACATGTGTTGCTTTGCTGATTTTTTTTTTCTTATTGAACCCAAGCCATTATTCTAATGATAGTAATAAAGTTAATTAGTTTGGATTGAAATCATATAAGATTTAGGTTTATCTACCGACTGTCAAGCAGCTGATACAAATTTATGAACACCCAGGCCATCACAGTGGAGCAATTTCATTCAGCGCCTGCAGCTGCTGGCTGCAAACTCAGTGGTGTTGAGAAACTTAAAAGATATTACACCGGATGACCTCTTGCAGTTGACTTCAGATGCACAAAAAGTTATGTTTCGGAAATGTAAAACAGCATCCCATTCCCAGGAACAGTTCCATGCGGTCATGACTTCTGGCTCTCTTATATCGTCAGCTGGTCAATGTCACGGAGCTAGTTGGTCTGCACTTTGGCTTCCGTTTGATCTGTTTCTGGAGGATGCTATGGATGGATCACAAGTGGCAGCAACAAGTGCTATTGAAAACCTCATGGGTACTTGTTCATTCTAATTGTTAATTTAAATTGGTAGCTGTTGTTCAATGCAGCATTATCGAGTGAAGATGCTTCTGCAGGTATAATAAAGGCTCTACAGGCAGTTAACAATACAACATGGGATAATACATTCTTAGGTTTATGGCTTTCTGCTCTACGTCTTATTCAAAGGGTAAGTCCACTTGTTTAAACGAATCCTTATCAAACAGCTCGGTTGAACCAGACTTAAATGGATATGGTTCTTGGGAATCTTCATTAACCTGTTTTGAGGAGCTTGATATGTTTTTGTTTTAAGAAATTTACATGTATTAATCTTAATAACTTCTCGTGTTTTTTCTTTTTCTGTTTTCGGTCCTTTAGGAAAGGGATCCAAGTGAGGGTCCGGTACCTCGAGTCGATACTTGCTTGTGCATGTTGCTATCTATTACAATACTTGCAGTAGCTAACATTATTGAGGAGGAGGAAAGTGAACTGATTGAAAATGGATGCGGCCTTTCAGATCATAGGATAGAGAAACCGACCGTGGGAAAGCGTCGCAAGTCCTTGATTTCTAGTTTACAACTTTTGGCTGATTACGAGAGTCTGCTGATTCCACCCCAACTTGTTTGTTCAGTAGCCAATCAGGCTGCTTCAAAAGCAATAATGTTCGTTTCTGGCCTTGCAGTCAATAATGGATACTCTGAATGCACGGGCGTGTATGACATGCCAATGAACTGTTGTAAGGAACTACTTTAGTTGTTTTTCATCAGCGTGTAATTTTGTGGAAGTACTAATTTAGGGTAGGACGTTAGAGTTCTTGCATGCATCATTCAAGAATCTAGCCATTCTGTAGTTAGCTTTTCAAATACGTTTACAATGAGAACCTCAATCCTCCTGTATCTGAAGGTCGAAAACTTCTAACGTCGTTTTTGTCCTTGAAGGGTGGTGTGGGGATTACTTATTAAGTCTTGGATCAAAATCTTTAATGTCTGTTAATAACTATAGAGATCATGTTCCTTAAGAGGGTCAAAAGCAGATCACAGAATTTACATTAAAATAACAAGATACGATTAAGATCTTGATTGACACATTTATTGCAAATTTTATACCTAAATCCTTGAATGCTTGTTAATGACTACAGAGATCTATTTGTTTGAGGCAGTCAAAAGTTCAACCTTTTGCTGGTTTTTTCTAGGCATGCTACATATTTGTCTTATGTTGGTTAAAATAAAGGCCATAGAGATCATGTTGTTTGGTGCAGTGTGCAACATTTTCCAGTCCTTTTTTTAAGGTCTGCTACATATTTTGGTTAAAGAACTCACTTATTCTATCTTCTAACATTTTTTTGTTTCCTTTCTCTTCACTATACAATTTTAGAGCTGTCCTTTTGATTATAATCTTCCAATCTAATTCTTAAAGAGTTGAGTTAAAAGAGTGACAGACAGTTCAACAATATGTTGTGTTAACATATGTAGAGTTAAAACAATATTTTTGTAGCTTACGTGCCCTTGCTGTATTTTTTTATATCCATAACGCTATATGTTTTTTCTTATTTTTGCAGCTGGAAACATGCGTCATCTGATTGTGGAGGCTTGCATTGCTAGAAATATACTGGACACATCTGCGTACTTTTGGCCAGGTTATGTGAATGCCCAGAGCAACCAAGTGCCTCATTGTGTTCCTGCCCAAATGCCCGGTTGGTCATCATTGATGAAAGGTTCCCCTTTGACTCCGGCAATGACAAGTGCTCTGGTTGCAACTCCAGCTTCTAGGTATGCTTCTGTCGGTACAATTGTCTCAGTTATACATATTAATGCTTGTCTGTTATGAAGGGATACGAGCGGCCCTGTAAAAATGAGAAGGCCTGAGGTTAAATCCAACCCCCACCCTATGGATGACCTTACAATACTGCAATTTATACATTCAATTTGATGATTATGTTCAATCGTCTTTTACTTTGAGAATGTTGAGTAAAATACTAATAGTGAATTACTTTCTATTCCCAAACTTAACAAGAGGCCTTTCATCTGTGTCTGTTCCTTGTTTGAGTTTGTTCATTGAATCCATGAATGCACAATTCACAGTGAGTATTTTACCGTAGGGAGTATTTTAACCTTCGGGTATATATCAGATTTTTACTTTTTTGTAATTTATCCATTGTTAAGGCAACTAATATAAACTCATGGATTTGATGGAAGCTTGGCAGAAATCGAGAAATTGTATGAGATTGCAATAACTGGCTCAGACGATGATAAGGTGTCCGTGGCTACAATTCTATGTGGGGCATCTCTGATTCGTGGCTGGAAAATCCAGGTAATTTAGTGGATGGACATTTTCTTTTGGTTATTTACGAAGAGTCTAGCAAGATCAATCTACTCACCTGCTTTAGTTTTGTTTTTTGTCCTTGTTGTTTTCTTCAGGAACACACCATTCTTTTCATTACGAAAATGTTGTCGCCTCCTGTACCTGCAGGTTACTCCGGGAGTGATAGCCATTTAATCAGATGCGCTCCATTTCTGAACGTTCTTCTTGTTGGAATATCTTCTGTGGACTGTGTTCATATATTCTCTCTGCATGGCTTGGTATGTTAGTGAGTTTTCGTGTTGTTGAATAATAAGTTGTTCAGTCAAAAGAGGTCGAGATTTGGTGATTTTTTTCTATGGGAAAATAGCAAAAGCATGCTGTATACTATCACATTTTTGCAAGAGGTGGTTGTGTACTTTGATAATAACAAAAAGGTGATGTGAACTTGATTTTTTTTTGCAAAATATGTGTATTAATACAAAAATGACGAAATTGCCCTTAAAATTAAGAATTATTTTTTTACAAAATAAAATTTTTCTGAAAATATTTTTCAACTAAAATTTGTAATTAAAATTTATTAAAATCTTAATTCTCAATTTCAGGGGCAATTTTGTCATTTTGTACAAATATACACATTATGCACAAAAAATCAAAATTCATGTTGTTAACAGTACCTTCTTGCAAAAATGTGATAGTATACAGCACCATTTTGTCATTTTCCCTTTTTCTATTTTTAGAAGCAAACTTGCGGTTCTTCTCCTTTGTTTACGATAAATGATGTTTGAATTTCGTTGCCAGGCGCCACATCTTGCAGGTGCATTGATGCCCTTGTGCGAGGTTTTTGGGTCAACCGTTCCCGAAATGACGTGGACTCTTCCAACGGGCGAAGAACTCTCTTGCCATGCAGTTTTCTCCAACGCCTTTACACTTCTTCTCAGGTTATGGAGATTTAATCACCCACCTCTCGAACACGTGATGGGCGATGTGCCTCCCGTGGGATCCCAACTATGCCCCGAATACCTCCTAATGGTTCGAAATTGCCAGTTGTCGTCTTTCGGGAATTCAGTCAAAGACCGGTTGAAACTCAAGCGACTGTCAAAGATTTTAAATTTCTCCGTAGAGCCTGTCTTTATGGAAACCTTCCCGAAGTTGAAAAGTTGGTACAGACAGAATCAAGAATGTATAGCTTCCACTCCCTCGACTCTCGAACATGGAACTCCCGTTCATCAGATAGGCGATGCACTGCTCAATATGATGTTCAGGAAGGTAAATAAAAGCGGTCAGGCTCTGACTCCCACGACTTCTGGAAGTAGTAATTCGTCCGCATCTCTACCTGAAGATGTCGCCGCACGACTTAAAGTACCTGCATGGGACATCCTCGAAGCAACTCCTTTTGTTCTCGATGCTGCTCTTACAGCTTGTGGCCACGGACAATTATCACCTCGCGAACTGGCAACAGGTTTGCTAATTTCATACATGAAGAAAAACCGGCAAACTCGAGTTGAAAAATATATATTTTAAGTTTTCAAAAAAATAATTTTAAGGTCATTTTCGTCGTTTTTGACAAATGTACGCATTTCGCGAAAAAAATGATAAGTTCACGGCCACTTTTGTCAAAATTGAAAGTTCACAACCACTTTTTTGCAAAATTTGAATACTTCATGGCAACTTGTTGCATTTTCCCCTTTTTATACTGTTCTTTATTTCTCTGTTTTCGTTTTACATCAGGACTGAAAGATCTTGCTGATTTCCTTCCTGCGACTTTGGCAACCATTGTGAGTTACTTCTCGGCCGAAGTAACACGGGGTATATGGAAGCCAGCTTTCATGAACGGGACTGACTGGCCAAGCCCTGCCGCAAACCTATCCACCGTGGAGCAACAGATCAAGAAAATCCTCGCTGGCACTGGCGTTGACGTGCCAAGCCTAGCTGTTGGTAATTCGCTATTTTGTTTATTTCCATTGTCGTTTTGTTTCTAGATAAACAGAAAAGAAATATAAGCATACTACGTGCAAAAAAACTACCATCCACTTTCGGGTCATGTCCTCTACCGATGCATAAAGAGTGAAATTTTCCGAGTGCTTGATAATACATATGAAGTTGTGACAAATTTATTTTGAGCAAGTCAGGCTATTAACACCAGTGCTCACTTTTCTTTAATAAATAGTGAAGTTTTATGAATTTCAGTTACTGATAATATATATGAACTTAACACTAGTGTCCACTCTTGTTTCAAATATAGTTAAATTTTCCGAGCTTTAGCTCTTTTTACTGAGGATATGTTTTTTTTTTATCCATACTGATAATATGTACGAACTTAACACTAATGGCCACTCTTGTTTCATAGATAGTGAAATTTTCTGAGCTTCAGTTCTTTTTTCTGAGAATATATATATATTTTTTGATCCGTACTGATAATATATACAAATTTAACACTAGTGTCCACTCTTGTGTTCATAGATAGTGAAATTTTCGGAGTTTCAGCTCATTGTACTGAAAATGTGTATATTCTTGATCTGTACTGATAATATATACAAACTTAACACTACTCTTCACTCTTGTTTCATAGATAGTGAAATTTTAAGAGCTTCAGTTCTTTTTACTAAAAATATTTTTTTTTTCTGTACTGATACTATATGTGAACTTAACATTTAGTGTCCACTCTTGTTTCATAGATAGTGAAAATTTCCGAGTTCAGTTCTTTTTTACTGATAATATATATGAACTTAACACTAGAGACTAGAGTTCACTCTAGTTTCATTGATAGTGAAATTTTCCGACTTTTAGTTCTTTTTTACTGATAATGTACATGAACTTAACACTAGTGTTCGCTCTAGTTTCATTGATAGTGAAAATTTCCGAGTTTTAGGTTTTTTTACTGATAATATATATGAACTTAACACTAGTGTTCGCTCTAGTTTCATTGTAGTGAAAATTTCTGAGTTTCAGTTCTTTTTACTGTTAATATATACGCTGACTCTTGTTTTGCTTTCAGGTGGGAGCTCCACAGCTACGCTTCCTCTACCCTTGGCCGCCCTCGTAAGCCTCACAATAACATACAAACTCGACAAGGCGTCTGAGCGCTTCCTCGTCCTTGTTGGCCCGGCCCTGAACTCTCTCGCCTGCGGTTGCCCCTGGCCGTGCATGCCCGTCATAGCCTCCCTGTGGAGCCAGAAGGTGAAGCGCTGGAGTGACTTCCTCGTCTTCTCTGCCTCCAACACCGTCTTCCACAACAACAGCGATGCTGTCGTGCAGCTCCTCAAGAGCTGCTTCGCCTCCGCCATCTCCAGCAACGGCGGCATTGGCGCCCTCCTCGGCCACGGGTTCGGCTCCCACCTCTATGGCGGGATCTCACCTGTCGCCCCCGGGTTTCTGTACTTACGAGTGCACCGCTCCGTGAGGGACACCGTGTTTATGACGGAGGAGATCGTCTCGTTGCTCATGCTCTCCGTCAGAGAGATCGCTGGGAATGGCGGGAAGCTGGAGAGGCTCAGGAACGTTAAGCACGGGGCTAGGTACGGGCAGGTCTCGCTCGCCGCGGCGATGACCCGCGTCAGGCTCGCTGCCTCCCTCGGGGCCTCGCTCGTCTGGATCACCGGGGGGTTGAGCCTCGTGCAGTCCCTCATCAAGGAGACACTCCCGTCCTGGTTCATATCCGACCACAAGTCCGAGCAGGAGTTCGGGGACAATCGGGGAATGGTCGCGATGCTGAGGGGATACGCGCTGGCCTACTTCGCGGTGCTCTCCGGGGCGTTTGCCTGGGGGGTGGACTCGGCCTCGACGGCCTCGAAACGTCGGGCGAAGGTCCTGGGGGCCCACATGGAGTTCCTCGCGAGCGCTGTTGATGGGAAGATATCGCTGGGATGCGACTGGGCAACGTGGAGAGCCTACGTTTCGGGGTTTGTGAGCTTGACGGTGGCGTGCACGCCGAAATGGGTACTGGAGGTCGATCCGAATGTCGTGAAGAGGCTGAGCAAGGGATTGAGGCGGTGGAACGAGGAGGAGCTGGCGTTGGCGCTGCTTGTTGTTGGCGGTGTCGGGACAATGGGCGAGGCTGCTCAGCTAATCGTCGAGAGCGGATATTGAGTCGAATCGAATCTTGTCATGAACAAAGGACATTTGATGATACTTGTTTAGTATGGTTTCAGGTTGTTTTTATTTTCTGAGGTACTGATGTTTTCGTTAGAAAGAAAATGTAACGGCTAAAAGGGTATTTTTGTCACTTGTAGATTACCACACAAGTTACCTATCTCAGTACAGCACAGACCGGAACCTGAAAGGTTCTTGATATATGAGAACCAAATTTAGAGCCAGAAATGATTTAGTTTTGAGTCCGGTTATGGTTTTATTTGATTTGAATCAATTATTTTTCAATTTTGAATTCATGCTTAATATATAAGTTGAATTTGACAAACGTGAGCTTGACTTACAGTCAAAACATTAAATTTTCAAGTATAAAAAATATTAGCAAAAATTAAATGTCGTGACTTAATTATTGCAACGCAATCTAAATATAAATTTTTCCAATAAAAGATAAATAATATAGGTCGATGTATGATAGGCGAAGGGGTGTACAAAATATACCCGCAAACCGGTCCGCCCGCAGCCCTATTGGGCCTCACCCGCGGGTTGCGGATTGGGTTGCGGTTATCAAATACTTGGCCCGCAAAATAATGGGCGGGCTTCGGTTTTAAGAAGTGTTACCCGCAAATAACCGGCCCGCCCGCATAAAGTCCACCTCACATCCAATACAACCCAAAGCCCAATAAGTTTAGACATTGAACTCCTAAAAATGTAGGATTTTATACACTCATTGTACTTCAAAAGCCTCCGATGTGGGTACCAAATTAGAGGATTCACTAAGGTAAGGCGTGGCCCTATTCATGCCGTCCATCTCGACATCACTTTTAATCACCACCGTTCATTGTATAACCACGTGGGTTAATGTGCACCACCCACGCAAACTACAAATTAAACCATATCTCTACTCCACCGATCTCAATCTTAACACATCAGTCATGTCTTTTTTGCTTCCAAACTAGCAACAATTGCTCATTCTTCTCATGTAGATCTTCTTTCTCTCTTTCTTAAGTATTTCATCTCTCTCTTCTTTTAGATCTACTAGTAATTTTTTCTTGCTTGTTTCTCTCTTTTGGGTCATATTTTTTTAGATCTCACATTTTTCATGTGGTTTGGATGGAAGATCAATGACAAAACGTGTGATTTCTTTTATTTTAGTCAACTGCATGTTATCAAGTTTTAATTTGTGATGCATATCTTTACTATTTATTTATTTCTTGATTCTCACTTTTTATTTTATCTTTTCATACAAATAAGAATGAGTTTTGTGGTTTTAATGTTCCTCAACAATTCTTTTTTAATCTCTTTAATGTCAATATTATTATTGTTTTTAGGCTCATAATTTTAATTTGATTATATTTGTGCTCGACGGTGATAGAGAGACTCCTCTTTTTATTGCATAGCTTGATTCTTGAATATGTATCAAGAAAATTGATTAAACCGTTATAATAAAAAGAATTAATATGAAATTATTAATAATGATATGGATAAAGGTTGATGTAAAAAAACTTGAAAATCAAGTAATTATATGATAAAGAATGGGCAGAATTCATGCGGTTATTGCGGGTCCCAACCGATCTAACCGAAGGTCTGTGTGGGTCTCCTCTTTACATACCCGCATCCTTACGGGCGGATGACGGTTCTTTTCTTCTTGGACCCGCACTCTTGCGGATGGATGAAAAAATATCTAAATGGGCGGTTCAACCGCTCATGAACACCCCTAGGCGAACATGTGGTGATGAATCGAAATTAAATAGTCGCTTTTGTAATTAAAGACTACTGCTAAAATTAGATAGTCTCTGGATCCCCGTGAGCATTTGTCCGAAGTCTTGGTCCCTCCTAGTGATCCAATTTTGAGAGTTGTCGTTGCGAAAATTTTAGAGAGTCTTAAAGCCCTCGGTTTCACCGTCTGCGGAAATGAGAATGATATGATTTCTGAAATCCATCGCATGCTCGAGGAAGAAAACCGAAACCTTGCTCTAGTCCTTTTGGCATCCCCCCCTTGGAGCCCTACATTTTCATTCATATCATCTCATTTTTGGCAAGATCTGCTTTATACCCTTTGTTTTCTTATCGATATTGTACCTTCTAGAGGTTGTAGCTCCCGTTTCGGGATCTTCCCTCTTCTTTCTTATATTTTTATTATCGTTAATCAAAAGAAAAGGTTAAATGGCTCTCATCACTCCTTCACCTTTCAAGTGAAAGAGTATTGCGAGTAGAATATTGCAGATCTCTTTCATGCTGACGAGCATAAATTATATTTACTGGAAAAAAGACCGTATTTATGTAAATATGAACACATGTCGGATCCATTCCAAATAGTGGTTACAAAATTTATAGTCCGACCCACACGAGCCATAAACAACATGGATTACAAGGCGATTGGGTTCCACTCGACACTACTAAAGTTTATAGTGTCTGAGCGAGCGATCTCTCTCTCGCTTGGACACTAGAAACATCAAGTTTCCGGGGCCACATCGTTGTCGGAAACATAACTATGTCTAACGCAAGACCTCCTTGTCGGAACAAGAGGGTTGCCATCTTCCTCATCCACCTTGGGCCGGCTCTTGAAAATCGGATGCACATAAGCGTCCTGAAGATACGCTCTCAAGTTCAGCTTCGGTTCCTTGATCTTTTCGACCGTGTCCTTAACCATTGCTTCCTGAAATTTTACAAAACCTTAATATACGCGACCTTTTGTTCTAAACTTAGCCTTTTTATCATCAGTAACACTGCTAAAATGATTTTAAAGATGAAAATGCCATTTAAATTAAAAATAAGCTTACATATGTCAAATGTAATAATATTTATTTTCAAAACATTACATGTAAAATTTAAAATAATATTTACTTTTCTTATGAGAAAATAATATTTACTTTTATTACTTCTTCTAATTAATTTTTTATTATTTAAATTTTAAGACTAATTATGAATTTACAATATTATTTGAAGGTTAAAAGTTGAATGTCACATGACCTATCTTTCATTTGCGTTGACATATTTTGACAATTGGTGTAAAAAGTTTATAACTCACACTAAAACTTTGTAATTAACGAAATATACAAAAACTTCATGTAAAAATATAATAATACACAGAGTTCTGCAATCATTCCAAAAAAATATGTCAATGGATCTCAAATGCTTTTACGTGATAATGTTTCAAACCAAAGTTACTGGCAGTGTAAATGAGTTGAATCAAAACATATATATAATAGGGTTTAGTTCTAATTGAAAAAATAAATAATGGCTTGAATCGAGCTCGAATGAGTTCACGTAGTTAATCTCGGAAAAGAAATAGTCAAACTCGAATAAAATGCATTAAAATAAAATAAAAATCATAACTTTTCTATATTTAAAAATTGTTAATAAAATTGAATATATAAACGAGTCTTAAATGGTCAAGCTCGAACCTGTTTGTTAAAGGAGTCCCAAATTCGAACAGAACAATTATAACAAAATCGAGCCCCAAATATTTAACAAAAGCTAACTCAAACAGTTTGTTAGTGACTCAACTCGTTTACAACCCGAAGCATAAACATGACTAACCTGTAAGGGAAACTTGTTGAATGCAGATTCAAATCGTCTCTTGCAGAAGAAATGGAAGCAGAGCATATAAATGGGCTGTGGAATGAGAGCTGGTGTTGAATATGAAGCACTTTTTGTGCTCAACAGTCCAATGAGGAGAAGCTGAGCTATTACCATACCAATCACAATTCTCCTATGCACATCTGGCCAGAATGTTGCACCACTCTCATACTTTTGGTCATACACATTGATTATCTTTGGAAAATAAGAAGCAACTCATGAGCACCAATTTTGAGTACTAAAACAACCTTACGTCTATTTTCATATATTCTTTCCTATAAATGGTGATATATTAAGAAAAGGGAGTCAAATTTTCAAGCTGAGAAGAGGAAACTATCGTTACGATATAAGGGAGAACTTTTTCGTATATTTATTTGACGTGAGTTTATATACACTTCCCCTCACATGTAAGAGCTGACAATTTAGGCATGTTCAATAATGCTCCTTACATTCAAACTAATAGAACGTCTCCGTCTCGATCTGGATATTTTGCCTACTTGCAAAAATGACAACAAAGCATATTCAGATCGGATTTTGTGATCTTGACCCACCCCAACCACATCGAGAATACCAAACTCCCTTCAGATTCAAACTATTTTGCCTTCACTAATTTGGAGCAATGAGTCATCTATATACCATTCAGAATATGAAGAAAACGAGGGTGAGTTTTGTGATCCCAACTCCACTTCAAGAGATTGAGAATACTAGGTCTCGTCAGATTCAAGACATTTTGCTCCCTACATGGACAACAATGGGAAAAGTTTGGGTTTTGTGATCTCCGACCCTTCTTCAAATCTCAAACTTAACGAGAATCTGATATCTTTAATCCGACAGAGCAGGGAAGGAACATCACCAAATATTCCCTGAACTTATCAAGTTGTCATCAGCCTAAATAGAGGGAAAATACCCCAAACCCGAAGAGACCCAAATTCCTCAATCCAACATAATAGAAGATGGAGATCACTGAATTCACTAAGAAATATCATACATCAACGGCATACCTGGTGGCGGAAAACCAAGTAGGAGAAGGCGAAGAAGACAAGAATGAAGGGCAGTAGAGTGGGAGTGACGACGGCATAGACAAAACCAAGCAAGAAGTAGAGTTGAATCCGAGGTTCGTACGAGGCAAAGCACAAGCTACCAGGATCCATGGCCTCTTCCCTGTCCTGTTCTGTCTTCACCAACAGTGTGTTCTTCAGGTGGAACAAAACCAGAGGAACCAACCTCAGAATCTCAGCAGCAATGCCACTCCACCCATCGACCATTATGTATGTAATGAAGAATGTGGCCTTCATTGGAATCGACACACCAATCATCCTCGGAAGCCTACAAGGATATTGTATCACCTTTACCAAAAAAATGTTGAAACCTCTCACAAATATATATGATTAATATTCAACCGCAAATCTTGGTACACAACTTACTGGTTAAAAAACGATCAATATGTTACTTCACCGAATAATTCTAGAGATAGTAGCAAAAGGGGGCATTATAGTATCCATTTTTGTAATAAGTGACTGTATTTTAGATTTTTGTTGTAAAAATTTAGTTAAAACTGAATTAGAAAAATGAAAGTAACCTTCAAATTAAAAATTACATGTAAAAATAATAATATTTTTCACGAGTGACCGACTGGGCGTAATTTATTGTAAGAAAATGACTGTGATGTGAATTTATTTATTGCATAATTAATGACGCCGATAGAATTGAATTGAAAAATTGAAGATACCCTAATCACGATAAAACGATCAAGAGGCATTTATGTAATTTTGAAAAAAATGGATGTCACGTGCATGTATTGTTAGGTACACAAATTAGCATAAAGTCATATCTAAATGACTTATAAAGAAAAATTGATACACACATTAAGCATTAACTGTAATAAGTCTTTCGAGTCAAATTTGAACTTTAATTTGTATATAAACATTATTGGGTACTCATCCTACATTTCTGGCTGTTTTGTCAAATTTTGACGCATTACAAAAATTTGAATATTTCAGGACAAGCTTGATCGAGCAAATTCTTCTGGTATTTGCGTGACTCGTAACAATGAAAGTGTAATGATAATTAACATGATAAATATTATAGTTAAAGCAACATATACGTACTCTGTTGGGGGTTTGTTGACGAAAGTGTTAAGCTGCTGAAACGCTGTTCCTACGGCGATACTGCCGAGGAAGACGTTGACGAGGAGGAACAGATAGAACTTGGAAGCCGATCTCCTCTCCAAAGCCGACAGCGACGCGTAACCTTCTATTTTGGACATGATCATGAGAATACTCGGAAGAACCAGTAGAAACAACTTCAACGCAATGCCCGGAAGAAATCCTTGTACCACAGACTTTATAGTATCTCTGCACCAACCAAACAATGTTCCAAATTTTCACTCAAATGTATCATAGCAAATGCATGGGATAATTGTATGAACGGGTTGGTAGGGATGCCAATGAGGCGGGTTTGTGACGATTCAGAGTGACCGCCGTTTCATATCCTATGAATTAGGGATATCGAGTCCTGTCAAATTTGAAGTAACTGACCAGCAAATTCGGGGTAGATTTAGTGATCTTCGTCTCTTACCCCATCAAATCAGGAAGACTGGGTCATCTCGCTCGAGTTCAAAAATTTTCTTCACCCTTAAGTATAATATCCCACATTTACAAATAATCCATATGTACTATCATATTTCAAAGCTGGGTCGTGAATTTATTTTTTCAAAAGTTATTGACACTTAAAATTTTTTTATTGAAAAGACAAATATACTCTTAAAATTTGTTTTGAGTTCTAAAATTTCATGTTAAAATAAAAATAATTCAAATTTAACTAAAAAAAATATTTATATTTATCATAGAGTTAGAAAATATTTTAAAAATATCTCACTTATCCAATTAATCCTTTACTCCGATTATTTTCTAGTTAACTCGCAGAACGGTCTTTCTGCTTGATTGACACCTAATATTTTATAAAAAAACTGGTTACATGTTAATGTTAGATAAATTTTATCATACGGGTAATTATGTCATTTTAAATCATGGGATGTCATTTGACTAGTCCATGAGTCTGCACATTTGACGACCCATTGCAAACGTAAGATACTAGGCCGTTAATTTTTGCAATTATATCAACTGGTCGGGGAAGGAAGAAGGAGACTATACTTCTCGATGAGTGACTTGAAGAAAGGGAAGACTTTCTCAATCCCCTCAATGTTGGCAAGAGACTGAACAAATGCTATGGGAATCATGAAGAAGAAGGTGAGGAAGAAGAGAGCTACGGCCATTAGCAATCCGCGGATAGCGAGGTCGACGTAAGGTATGGAGAGATTGTCCCAATACACATCACGAGGCTCCGGAGCCCATTCCGTGAGCCACATTGTGGGGTTGCTCGATTGCTGAGTTTGTGCACACACTGCTGCGGCCCATCTTGTTTTCAAGGACACAAAAGCTGCCGGAGTTATGGCTTTCGGGTCGTTGCTCACCCTTTCTCTTTCCCTCTCTTCCTGCATCATTAGTACTATTGTTATACTAAACAAGACAAAACAAAACACGCCCAAATCCAAACCGAACTGATCATTTTAGTTCTTTTTATGATCAAAACTAAAATAGAACCAAAATTTGGTTTAGTTTGATTTTAAACGGGTTAATTTTATTTGAAGAAATTTTGCACTGCTTTTTTGCCTATTTTTGACCTAAAATTTTGACATTTTTTCCTGGCCTCAATCATTTTAGTCCCTGTGTTAAACATTCACGACCTACAATGACTTAGATGATGAATTGTTTTGTTCTCGGTTCGGTTTTTTTATGGTTCTACATTTTTGAACCGAAATTGAATTGGTTCTAATTCGGTTTTATTTCAAATTGAATTGAAATCAATCGGTTCTATATGATTTGGATTTTTATTTTTTTGTTTTGAGCCGGTTCAATTTTTTTGTTCAGCAAATCAGGAAAATTCTCTATTCTTGACCGCCCTTTAATTTGATCGGTTCATTGAGTGAATTAACTGATATGCAGAGACTCAAACGTACAGACCATGTAATCTCATAAACTTGACATGTGAATATAGGACCCATTTGGCCCGTAACACATGTCATGAAGAATGTGTCCAAACACCTTTAATATCATGATAAAGTTTGACTTATCTAAAAGAAAGAAAACAATTACTCTTTCACACAAATTTGGAGGACCGTTTTGGTATGGTTTTTGAAGGTGTGTGAAGGGAAGTCTATGTTGAAGGTCATAGACAAAGGGATGGTCTTTGAGCGATATGATGAGAGAAATCGTAAAATGTGGTCCCATAGGATATTATCGACGGAGGAGGTAGTTAAGCTCACTCTCTATAAGCCTCGAGTCGGCGGAGGCGCACACGGTAAACACGAGCGGAATGGTGCCTCGGAAGCGGGACATGGGCTATTATGTCCGATGAAGTGAAAGTCAACATGGTGTTCTCGTATGAGATTGGAATTAGCAGGCACATCAACGTTTACTTGACCAATTGGTTAAGCACTTGCATTTGAGTTTTGAAAAACCTAAATTTAAGCCTCGTTATGTTGGGTGAACCTGAGCCTTTAACAAGGAGGAGCAACCTCATGAGGAGGCTTTTATACACATTAAAGTGCACTTTTGACTCAAAAGACTAGTCCTTTACACTTAACCTACATCATATTGGGCATACCCTCCCTAACCTCAAACCGGCCTTACCGGTTCGACTCAATCCCTCACGGGCCCATCATCCTATCTATGCCCACCTCCATGAGGGTGCGATTATGGTTCCCAGGTGTTAACAAGAATGAGTACACGAGAACCTACCCTCTAATACCAATTGTTGGGGAGAACTTGAGCCTTTACCAAGTAGGAGCAACCCTATGAGAAGGCCCATATAAACATTAGAATCCACTATTGACTCAAAAAACTACTCTAGTAAGTCTTGAGTTTAATGTGTATATAAACTATCTTTTTACCTCATACACTTTCAATGTGTGACTTTGACTGAAGTGTGAAGTTCTTAACACACTATGATATTTTGTCTCATATTTATTCTTTTCCAACCTCTAAATTTATAGATTCTTCTAAATCTAACCTCTATTTTTAGGGGTGTTCACGGTTCAAAAACCGAAACGAACCGATCAAAACCAAACCGAACCAACCAATTCGGTTCTCCAAAAAATCAAACCGAACCGACATGTTCGGTCGGTTTTCGGTTTGAACCGAACAGAACCAAACACCAAATATTTCTGTTGAGGGTTAGCATTTAGCACTGCTGGCGTCGGTGGCAGCGGCTCCAGATTCAGGCGAGGATGACGTCGCCAGATCCAGGCGAGGATGGCGTCGCCAGATCCAGGCAAGGCGTTCGTGCTCTGCTGCGACGGACTGTGCTTCGTGGCGTCGAGCGTGGTCACGAGGCATCGAGCGTGGAGGCGGAGGCGCCGTCGAGTACCAGAGCTCTTTCGTGCTCGCCGTTCTCGCAGTCTCGGCGAAAGGGAACACGAAGTTGGAGGTGAGAAGCCCTCTCGGAGTCTTGGCCCGAATTGGTCGACGGGGCGGTGCCGAATCGATGAGATGAAGCGACGCCGCCGAATCAAGAGTAACCACCGCCGACTTCGTCTTTAAGAGTTTAGGGTTTGAAGTTTGAACTATCAAGAATAAATGATTTTTTTAATGTCTTAAATTTTTAATTATTTGTGAAATACTGAAATGAAATCCCTCATGTTGTGGACCCTGCCAGTGCCAGCCACACATGTGAGCCTTTTGGGCTCAATTTGGAGCGATGGGCCAACGTAAGTCCAAGCCCAAATATATGAAAATAAATGATTTTTTAATGTTTTATCCATTTGTCGGTCAGTTCGATTTTTTATCGATTTCAGATAATTGAACCGAAACTGAACCGACCATTATCCAAACAGACCATTTTTCGGTTCGGTTCGGTTTTTTTTTAACACCCCTATCTATTTTTAATTAAAAAAATATACTAACAATACAGGCATGCATAACATGGGAATTAGAACTTACTTGTGCACTTAACTTCTCAATTTCAGCAGTGTAATAGTCAATTGCATCAACTTGAGCTCCCACAAGACCACAAAAACCAGTCTACATTAAAAGAGGAAATGAGTTGGGCATAGAGAAGTGTGAGCCATTGAAGCTATAAATATTCTCACTTAAAATGAAACTCAATCAAAATGTGAAAATGCAGTTAAGAGACATACCCTTGTCATTGGCCTTTTGTTTGGATGTCTTTCATATTTATTTTTGTAGTATGTTAGCCAATTCTGCAAGCTCTTCTTCTTCTCAACTAGTGTTGCCAATTTATTTGCATTATATACAACCTAAGGGTTCAAAACAAAGAAGAAAAAATAAGTGACATTTACATAACTGGCCATATAATATTCTATTTTTGTAAGGAGTGTCGTGTATCAAGTTTATTACAAAAACTCGCATTCAACCGTTCAAATTTTTGTACAACTTGTCAAAACCGACATGAAATGAGTCATTTAAGTCATGGAATTTTTAGAAAAAACATGATTCAATGTGAAACCAAAACAAAAGTAATTTTTTTCATGTAATTTTCTGTGAGACGTTTATTTTTTAATTAATGTATTTTTATTTCATTTGAAGAGTATTTTCGTTTCTTTAACTTATTTTTAATGGTGACCTTTTATTTTATTTTAGAGATAATCTCACGTAGCTACAGCTAGTTTGACAAAAGTCTCACAAAAGTGTAGTTGAATTTATTTTTTCTCGCTTAGCTCATTTTCACTACAAAAAAAACCCTCTTGGACTTTCAAAATTTCAAACTCATGACATTTTTTCTTCTTTTAGTCTCTCTTAAAAACGGGTGTGTTTGACACACTTAAAGATTTCAAATGATTTTGGGGTCTTCATAAGATATGTAGCTGAATTTTGTACCTTTCTAAAATACTAAATTTCACGAAATTTGAAAGTCGTTTGATAAGTCAAAAGTGGGCTCAAACTTTCCGAACATGAATTTTCCGAATAAGAAAGTTTCCAGCAGAAAATACTAATACACTTTTGACTTATCAAACGACCTCCAAATTTCGTGAATAATAGCATTTCAGAAACATATGAAAGCCAGTTGCATTTCTTATAAAAACTCCAAAATCATCCGAAATTTCTAAGTTTAAAAAAATCAACAATTTTTGAAACAAGATGAAATGAAAAAAGTAGCATGAATTTGAAATTTTGAAAGTCAAATAGGGGCATTGTTGTCTTTTGTGAACTGAAAATGAGCTAAATGAGAAAAAATAAACTCAATTATACTTCCGTGACACGTTTTGAAATTAAATATAATTATGTGATGAACCTGTCAAAAATTCGCAGAAAATTCTTCACCAGCTGTTTTTTAATTACCCTCAAAAGTAAAATTACGAGGTTCACATGATCAACAAAGAGTTCAAATATGAATATATACCTGATGTAGGAGATAATGATGGGGATGATTGACACAGAAGAAATGTTCAACATGTTCACTGGTGGACTCATGAGGATCGGGAGGGACATTTTTTACCAGAACCTGAAATCAATCAATCAATATTATTAATGTTACTATTGAAATCATATTGGTGCAAATTGAAGAACAAAATAGGGTGTATATATATATATAATCACAATGGATCGTTTACAGTGAATTGATCAGGCCGTCTCTTTTCAGATGCTAAATATTGAAGCCTCATATTTGTTACAGTCTCGTACTCCTTATATAGCACATAGGTTGACCAAAATAAGAACACGTAAGACACAATTACATGTGCCAAAAACCTGAAAAGATGGTCAAATTCGAGACTTGGTCAAAATACAATAGAACCCCACACAAGTAAACAATTCTGGAAAATAAATTCACTCTCTAACTCGACAAGATCGATAAAGAGGCATGAGACCATGTCATATCCTCCTAATTCTACGAAAATATAAGGTATTCCGAATTAAATTGGGGATCCGGTATCCCGATCCAACAAAATATAATTGACAAAATCACTGAATTTGATTCGTCGTCATTCCTACTTAAAATAAGAACTCTCCTTACATGTCTGTCACCGAAACTCAACAGTCAAATACTAATTAGTCCACACGAAAATTTATAGGGTGATTTTAAAAATCGGTTATGTAGTATATATTTTTCTTTGGGAAAAATGTGTGAATACAATTATACTTTTGCAATAGGATGTTGTGTTATTGACAAAAAATGTTTTGAACTTTGATATTTTTTTTGTAAAAAAATGACAAAATTGCCCATAAAATTAAGAGTTAAACTTTTATGCAATAGAATGTTGTGTATTTTGTTAATAACAAAAAAAGTGTTGTGAACTTTGTTAATAACAAAAAAAAATGTTGTGAACTTTGAATTTTTTGCAAAATGTCTGAAGTTATACAAAACTAACAAAACCGCCCTAATTTTTTTTTAAATATGTAAATATTTCTAAATTTTTTTTTCTAGAAAATAATTCGTAAGTAAAATTTTTTAGTTAAAAATATATTACTCTAAATTTCAACTCTTCATTTTATGAGCAATTTCTTCATTTTTGTACAAATATACACATTTTACACAAAAAATCAAATTTCAAAATAATTTTTTGTGATTAACAAAGTACACAACATTCTCTTGCAAAAATTCTTTTGCCATCTTTTCCTTCTTTTGCAATGAGAGTGTTTTACGTTAAATATCCAAAATGTTGCATAAGTTTTCAAAATAAAATATATATTTTTCAAAATGACATAACTATCTTTAGAATAAAAAATACATTTCTAACCTTGGAGATCCCGCTTCCACGTTGGATATGGAAAGCCGATCAACCTCACTGTATCCTACATCTTTAAGTTTTTCCAATGCTTTCGCGGTATAATTCACAGGCACTAAAACCGCAAGAGCAAGTACGGTTAAAGGACCAAATATTTTAAAACTGCACATGAGAGCGACTTTGTATTATAACCAAAAATAATCACTAAACCATTCTGTCGCTATATGGCATATGGTGCACTGCCTTTGAATATCTTATGGCAGTGTATAAGCATATTTGCTGCCATAAGGAATGTCTTCTGGCAACATACATGTATATGTATGATTTTGCAATTGTCTGTAGAATAAACACTACATCACGGCAAAAACAATTTATTGATTTTTTTAAAAAGAAGGGAAAGAAGAGGCTCAAACCCGAGAAGATAAATTCGAACGTATACTGCAGAATCAACCCCGGCATGGTCAACGAGCTCACGCTCCGGCATTTGCAAGGCTTCAGGCATCCATTTCCAGAACTTAATGTATGTCCTGCAATTAAAGTTGACAAACTTGTTTACTTGCCCTCGGGAGTGCGTTGGGCTGCTTCTTGGTCCTTTAAGGTACCATTTGGGGAAGTAAACCCTATCGTTGACCGGTTGTAATCGTAATATGGCAAATGCGAGGAGGAATGCGAGTGCACTCAAGAGATTGATAGTTGCTGAAACCATCATATCTCCAAGGCCGGTCATTTTGAATTCTTGGAGTATATCACTTGATTCCTAGGGTTTCAAATGTAGCAACAAGAAAAATATGTTTTCAATAAGCATCATATCACATATTTTAATTTTTGTCTGTATGATGGCTAGCTCTTGTATCATCAACATATGTTCATCTGTTTTGTGTTTAGATATATTAAACTTATATAGGAAGAATGTGTCTTTTATGAAAGAATGAAACAAACTGATTGACATTTAAATTATGAAATTCAACATGATACATATAATCAATTTTACAAAGTATTAGAAGGGTTGCACATGTGTTGGTGGGCCTCACTTGCTTGTGTTACCTCGCCCTCCTATAAGTAGTCATATTATTACCGACATTAGGAGGAGAAGTTCATGTACTGAAGACACGTCCTACTACGACATATCTAATATGTGTATTTTGAAACAAAGACGAGACAATGTCACTTGAAGTACCCCCCATATGCAAATACGGAGGATCGTCTGTTAACCGATAGAAGTGTTTTCCTAAGAAAAAACACTAAATAAATTCATATTTTCACATTTGTGATAATGATCAGTCTGGGGAAACAAAATGTGAGAATCAGAAACCCTATCTTCTCCAATTTTACAAGTCATGAATCTAAATTTCTAATGCCATAAATCAGAAAACCCCATAAACCCATTGTTCAAATTCTGTAAACTCCAAAATAAAATGAAACAAAATCCACAGACCAATTTGTTAATCATACACAAAAAATCCAACCCAACCAGCACAAAAATGTAAAAACTATTGATGACCCATTAACCAATACAAGATTAAGACGTAGAAATTACAGTCAATTGAACAAAACTAAGACATAAAGTGTTAGTTGATTTGGAAGCAAGATTGAGAAACCCCAAAGGATTGGGGAAGAAGAAGTAATTATTACCAAAATGCCCCTGCCTCTGCTACTAATCACTGCTTTAATGCTGCTTGTAAACATCATGACGATGATGGTGATATGTTGTGTCGTGGGGACGAAATTTTCAATTTTATTGGCAGTTGAGAAATTTAATTAAGGAGATAAGTTTACGAGTATTTATTTTTAGAATCATGTTATACAGGAAAACAATAATTGACGGATATATGGTATTAATTTTATTCACATATGTTCCTTTTCAGATTTTGTCTTTAATACAAATGATATTAAACTTTTTTTATCAGCATATAAAAGTGTGGTCAACCGTATAGGAGTGTTTATTTTGCAACGGGAACTTGTTCTCAATCAAGAATTATGTCGAATTTACACACAAAAATCAATACCATGAAAAATGGTTCGATTTTAATTATATATTTTATAAAATCAAAAGACGGTTAATTACGATTTAAATATAGTTTCTATAAAGTAGAATGATAGTTAGCCGAGAAGAATCAAATCAAAATGTATATATACAGTTTTGCATATATAAAATTACAATGTTTTTTTGTTTTACGGTGTTCAAATTCGTATCAAAATCCTTGTAGTGAATTAAGAATTGCATTACATATCAATAATTAATGTTTAATATCATTACAAAGTTAAATGAATGATAAAGATGTCACCACATATACCACATATACGAAATTTGATAAGCTCCAATTACCTACAATTTCTTAGATGAAAACTAGGTACCCTAGTTGAAACCTAATTAACAAATTCGGAAGAAAAAAAGTACAACTTGAGTTGTAATATTTGATGCAATTTGAGTATAAAATATTCGCTTCTATGTTAATATTAATTCAATAGGTTTTGATTGATTTAACATTATTTTACTCAATGTTATCGTTTTCTTACGTTTGATTGTAAACAAATAAGTTAAGCACATTATAATTAATCCATTAAGGTTTATGTTAAATATCAATGTTTGCTAATTTTCTTTAAATAGTCTTGTACCTCTAGGCATAAAATCCACTAATATATTTTATTATTTGTCACTTATATTAATAAATAATTGAATTAAGGGAAAAGTTTACTTACTCTCTCGTAATTTACACAATTTTCACTTAACTCCCCTGCAAAAAAACTCGTTCAGTAAAGTCTTTGTGTTTCACTAACTTTTCACTTAGGTTTAACGGTGTTAGTTTTTGGTCACGTGACCATCACATGACTGCTCTTTTTTGTGAAAATGGCATAAATGCCCTTCTTGAAGAACACACACAAAAGCCTCTGTACGCGAAGCATGAGGCCGAGGAACGCTCTGCTGGAGGTGAAAAAGAAGTGGGAAGGGACGCAGAATTCATAGGCCACTCCGATGAGAACGATACAGGACATTCCGACCACGAATCCAGCGAGGGCTCAGATCGGGCGAGCTCCGTAGCAACACGTCAGAACTAAGGTTTGTGTTCTGGTTCCGATAGAGTGATGAATATAAGGCCCCTCCGCCTCTTTGGCTCTCCCGATTCAGATCGATGAACGACCTATTTTTAATGTTAATGAATCTCATTTGTTTGTATTCATATCCGATTTGAAAATATTATTGGTATCAACATGCTGGTAATTAAATTTCGAGAATTTTGACGTTTAAATCATTGAAAACATAGCTATATAGGTAAATATATGGCCAAAACTTGCAGGTGGAGGTTCAAATCGAAATTTATAGTTCTGGAGATTGAAGACGTAGCCTACTACGTCGTTTTGTGATTTTTTCATAATAAATTTACACTAAGTGTAAGCTTTGTGCACAAAAATAAATTAGCTCGATAGCTAGTCATGTGCTTTGCATTTAAGTGGTTAGGGTTCGATCTCATATACAGTTTTTGAATTTTTAAGTTACTAAAAACGGCGTTGTCTCCATGCTTTTCCATACCAAATTTTTTGAAAAATTGCGGTTAGTTTCGTTCTATTTTAAGTTTATATATATAAATTTTTATTGACATAGACATTAGCAGTAAAATGATGTCGTTTTTATCATCTTCAACCTCCAATTTCCTGAGATTGTTTGTACTTTCGTTTCCAAAAAATTGCTTACATCCTTGTCTACAGATGAATTTTAGCTACTCAAACACCGTAGTGTCCGAAATTTAATCACCAACGTATTAAAATATAATTATGAAAAGATGTAAAGTTAAAACAAAAAGCACAAATTGAGTTTTGTCAATAAAAAAAAGCACAAATCAGACTGTTATTGTCCTCTCCCTCCAAGTTTAGATCGTTGTCCATGATGACTAATGTCGTTGACGGCCGGGACCGGACCGGCCACGCCCGCTTCAAACGAGCTCCGGTACCCCCAAGGCCCCAACCTTCTCATCGACTTCACCGATTCTGAATCTGGTCTAGAAATCGGCGGTTGTAAACGAAAGGGCCAGCTCCAAGGTTTATTATGCAATGCCGATCCAAAAGATCCCACACGGAAGGAGTCGTCCAACCACCATCATCAAGGAAATAGACTTCTTATCCCTTGTCTTCAGAGCTCAAAATTTCAGTTTAGTTTAACCAATACTTTATGTTGTAACAACTCACCTTATGTTTGCATGAGAGTAAATTAGACTTTTTATCACCAATTTAACGTTTTTAGGCCTATCTAAAAAGTTGCTAAACTAAATAGACTCCACATACGCCTTTTATTTTTTAGGGAGGTAAAATAATTTTCTCATTGATTGGTGTGTGGAAAAATGGTTCATTTTCTAAATAAATATTAATTTGGAACATAACGGATAAGAATGAACCAGTTTGAACACAATAGTTCACTCCATCTCCATGCATAGACCTTATCCCCACAAATGTGCTCCTTGGTCATTGAGATGTGATCGTAAACAATAAGGTTTAGTGTTTGGACAGCAAAACGACACTGTCCCGTGACGTGGACGTGAGCCAATAAGGGAACAGACACGTGTAGCAAAGTCTTTTCTGGGTGGTGTGGGACCCAATTCACGTTGCTGTTGAAAAGCTTGAAGCCTTTTTTCGAGGAGGAAGATGGAGAAAGAACCTGGTACTGGTTCCTGTCGCTGCCGTCAAGATGTCGGAGCTCAACTCACCCCGACAACCGCCACGTGGACGTCGGTTTCCTGACTCCACATACTATAATTTAGAGCTCGGATATGACTCAAATATGTAATAAGCGAATTCAATTAAACTCAAATTTTTTTGAGTTCGATTATAATAAATTTAAACCAAATATTTTATTAACCGAACTAAAACTTTATGTTAAAAAAGTTCGTCTCGTTTGTGGCAACAATTAAATTTTCAAATAAATTAATTGTATAGTAATAATTTCATTTAAATTATCAGATTATCGTATCACAAATTTAATTATTTTTTCATTACTATTATTAAAAGCAAAAAATATTATTTAGTAATGGGGTAATTCTACTTAGGTCACCATAATTTTAATTTAATTTCTGAAGTCACCACAAAAACTTTTGTCTCACTGCTAGTCTATTTTTATTTTGAAAAGACTAAAATGCCTCTCATTTGTTTTCAAACTTTCAAAATATGTCATTTCTCTTCAAAAATGTTATTTCCCTCCACTCTACCGCCGACCACCACCTTTGACGTCGTTCCTTTCACCCACGTCCTCCACCTAGCTGCCCTCTCTTTTTCTCGCTACGGCGTGGTAGGCATGTCTATCTCTGGCCGAGACAATTTCCAGAAACTCGACCCACATGATCGGCGAGAAGGAGAAGGATGATAGAGGGGAAAGTGTCATTGGGTGGTTGTTTTGGACTCGATCCGAAGACGGAGCGGTTGTCGTCGTCGTCGCCGGAGAAGAAATCGTCGTCTAAGGTGTCGACGCGGGTGAGGTGGAGGAAGGGGCGGCGGCGCCACTGGAGGGAGGCGGTGAAGAGGTGGTCGGCGTCGGCGAGATCGAGGCGGGAGAAGAGGTGGTGGAAGGAGGGTCGTGGTCGATGAAGGAGGTGAGGGAGGGATTGTGAAGAAGAAAAGGAAGGAAATGAGGTAGGAAGCATTTTGGTCTTTTCAAAATAAAAATAGACCAACAATAAGACAAAAATTCATTATGGTGACCTCATAAATTAAATTAAAATTATAGTGACCTAAATGAGATTACAAACTTTTATAGTGACATCAGAAATTAAATTAGAATTATGTTGATGTAAGTGAGGCTACACACTTTCGAGGTGACTTAAGTGTCATTACCCCATTAATAATTATGAAGTTGCTAATTCTAATGCCTATGGGGAGGATATATTTGTTTATTCTTGTTGATAGAAAACTACTCTATTTGAATACTGTTATTGTGCTATTGTATTATTTAAATTCCAAAGATATGGCCTCTCAAATATAATATTATTAATCATAAATATATATTAAAGTACTCAATCAATAATTATGATGATTAATATTTTAATACAATTATATATCATGTTATCAGAACAATATCTACATGTGATCATATAAACATGCCTTGGTGATCTCATGACTTTGCCAACTGCTACCAGTTTTTTTGTTAATGATTGAAACTGCTCACAACCCTTTGACATCCTAAGAGGTCATAATGACACATGTCTAATATTTATTTATTTCTAAGGTCAAGCCATTATTTTCTTTTCCATACAAATTAAAAATTCATTCATTATATTCTTTTTACACCACCATATAATGTATACATAACTGAGTCTTTTCCTGTTTGGAAAATAATTTTTAAGAATAATTTATAATTTATGAACTCAATACTCATAAAAATAAGTGTATTATTATTATTTTCAATTAGACCTCTCAACTAAAAATGTAAAGCTCAAATGTTGAATCTCGTGTACATTATTAAAGCATTTTGATTCTCACTTGAACTTCCAAATATGTCTGATTTTAAGGATTTTTCAAATTGATTAGGAACTAATGTTTGGTACAATTTCTCAAATATATTAAGAGTCCATTATTAATTTGGTACATGAGTTAGCTAACCAGATTTGGAAGAATATATTTATGCTGACACACTCAAAAATCACAAGACATAACTTGTGCTCATCAATTTGTCATGATCTGCATAAATATGATATTGATGACTCAATAAACAAAAGCATCAATAATATCTACTAAGGGTGAGTGAGTATCAGTGTTCTAAATAATTTCAACTGAGTCAATAAATCTCTGTTAATCAAATTATTATATGTTAATTAATCATTAGAAGTATTATTTACCTTAACATTTTCTTGAAACACTGTCATCAAGAGCTTTTAAAGAATTAATCAAAGCTTCGAAATCAAATTAAAAATTAATTGAAATTTTTTTTAAAGTAATTAATAGGAAATTTTTAGAATACTTGGGATTGCTCACATGCATGTATATACACATAATATGTGAGGATGGCTTTGATGATGTGGAGAGAGACATGGTTGACCCACAAGAGAGAGGTTTGATGACAAGTCAATGTCAAAAGGGTTAGGCAAAGGAGGAGACAAGGAAATTGTCATCAGTCTGCTTGGACCAATGGGGCCCTCTAGATTGGCTCTTACCCTATTTAAAGGCCCTTTGGAGCCACCAAGAGCCCTACACAAGCCACAAAGGCAAATACCCAAAGAGAAGGATCATAAGAGAGAAATGGGAGAGACAAGCTCTTTCTTGGCCAGGAGATTCAAGGTGAGGCCATGGCAGAGGTGTTCAAGGCACATCAGAGAGCAGAGGTCTAGGCTCTATGTTATTTGGAGATGTACTGTCATTCTCTTATGTTGGCATGACTAGAATAATCTTGATTCTCCTGATCGAACGTTGTTTGTTCAACTGGCTAGACACTTGAACTTATAGTAATAGTTTGAGTCTCGGCGATAATGACTCCCTTTAAAACAAATGTCTTGAGCTCGAATCTGGATACATTTAAGAGCTGGTAAACGGAAGAATCTTGATTTTCTTGACATAAGTGTATAGTTTCTTTTTCTTTCTTTCTTCTTCCATTAGAGACAAGGAGCTTAGATGGGGAAGGGTTTTTTATCTGTAGTGTTAACAGTATTTGTATCATGTATAAAGAGAGATCATAGTACAATACACTTTCTTGGTGTTTCAATGCAATTACGCAAATGGGTGTGTCTTTATGGGTTCTCTCTTTTAGTTGTGCATGACACTAACACAATATTAAAGTAATTTGGGTAGAACTTGGAAGACAATAAATTTAATAAACTTTCTGCACGTACTTTCAAATATGCGACTAACCAGAAATCGAATTTTAGTTTTCAAACAGTAGAATGAATTTTAGTTTTCAAACAGTAGAATTTGTCGTGATCAACTAGGTCATTTTTAAAAGTTGACGATCTCGTAAATCTACATTGTTGTTGTGAGTGAGCTCTTTTTATCTTGCAACAAATCCAATTATTGAACTGATGAAATAAGTAAGTTTTACCAAAAGTTGTCGGTAAAGTAACAGAGACATCATATAATAAACATGAGGTCATTGGTTTCAATCCGTCAATAAAAATTATTAAGTGGACTTTGGCCGGAACTAACTACTCTGAACGTAGAAAGGCAGCAGCAACATGACGGGTTCGGGGGCATGTTTGGTGATTTGTGTCCATTATCTCATTGGATCGAGGACTTCGAGTACGCGTCATATTTAAATTACTATATCCTCTTTATAGTTCAACAACGAAAGCATGTTTAGGACAGCCTGATGAACTCGTCTCTTACCCATCAAATCAAAGACATGGAATCCTCCTTTGGTGAGGCTAACTGATCATCTAAAACCACTTGACTACTTTGAATAATGGCCATAAAAGCCAAGTGTGGTTCTAAATGGACTGTCCCAAAACCAGCCTATCTCAACTTCTAACACAGGAAGAAAATGCATTGCATGATACCCCAATTCAAAAAAATGCATTCATATTTAGAAAGGGTAATTCATGTTCACTAGATTTTGTTCACCATTCATAACAGAGTGTTAGTTTTGTATATAAATGTCTATAGTATTAAAAACAAAATAAAAACTCAAGGTTCAGCAGTACTTTCTCTCTATTTTACCTGAACAGAGTACATTAATACAAAATAAAATTATTCGCAGTAAATTGAAAAACTCGCACACTGCCCCGTAGTGAACACCCCCATCAAAAACAATTATACTTCTATATATATATAGATCAAAAGTGTAAAGGTCTCCAAGGTTGCCGTGAAATTAAAATATAAACATAGCAATTACTAGACACAATGCCATGGCAAGAAATCCAGCAATTCCAAAGTTCAAACACATACCAATACTATTAACCTTTACTCTTATCATCAACCTGATCACGGGAGAACCTGAATCCAATGGTTTCAGCCGCTTCTCACATCGTCCAATAAGTCCCATCCATGATCCGAACATGCATTTCGATCACTCTTAACGCCATCCTCCAAATGCAATTCTTGGGGCGACTCTCCATTGATCATTGATGCTGTCGGGCTGGCAATTTCCGGCAGCTTCAATGAAACCTTCATGTCATCGAGTAAAAAGTCCCATCCATTGTCCAAATGTGCATTACTTCCATTTGTAGCCTGATCCTCCAAACGGGCGACTTTAGGAGATTCTCTGCAAGAAAGGGTTGTTTGGCTTCTCGGTGATTCTCCATCAATCATTGATGCAGTAGGACTAGCCTTTCTCGGGGTTATGGTTGGGCTTTGGTCGGTGGCAAGGTTTGATACCACGCTTTTCAAGGATGCACTTGAGGAAGCTAATATGCAAGTGGTGTGGCTTGAGGTGAAGGACTGACTCAGCGGGATGCGCTTATCGAACCTCTCTTTCAGCAACCTCACATCCTGGCATATCACAGATATTTCGCCCCTGTGCAAAGAGAATTAGAGGGTCATTTGTGTAGAGCTTTTATAAGAATTGTTTAGATCTCAACAAAACAAGAGTGACTAAAAATCAGTTTAATTAGGTACTCAGCGCTGAGTGGTAACTGATATGCAAGATTCAAAAACTTGGGATTGGCAAAAACCCAACAAGGTGACAAATAAGAATTTTTAAGATAATGAGGATAAATTGGCAAAACTTGTTTCATATTGAATAAATATAATTATAATAATGACAATGATATCATTATTTTAATGAAATTAGATAGTTCCAAACAACATAATAATAATTTAAAACAAAAGTTGACGAGTACTTGTCGAACTACAGAACAATTTTTAAGTACATATATGAAAAACATAATGTTTTTTTAAAACTGCTCATTCTTGGTGGTTTTCTCGGATAGTATCGGGGATTTTAAAACAATACTTACAAGTGATTCCATAATAAGTATTACTAATGTTTATTGACTTTATCAGCTTCATATGTTGCTGTATTTAAGGGAGCAGGAGAGGTGAACTTACTGAAGTATATCCACAACTCGGCCACGGTCAGTGAGGAACTCTTGCAACTGCAAGAAACAAAGTAAATTTATACGAAAGTCATTCAATATTATTATCATTTTAATTCAATCGATGCATCTACAAATACTTATATGAATACTCATACATAAGCAAATAGTGCAAACCTTGTTATTTTCCTCAGCCTCCTCTTGAAGGATCTTCGACTCTTGAACAACCTTCTCCATGAAGGCTTCTTGCTCAGCCAGTTGACTTCTAGCATCTTCCTCCTTTTCTAGCCTTACCGATGATGCAGCACCCACCACCTCCTTAGCTGAAGCAAGTCGAGATTCAAGAGTTTCACGCATCTGCCAAAAAGAACAAAGGTCGTTTAAGATAACAGAGCTCGGAGAATTTCACGAGAAGTATCAGAGTGACAAAAGAATACCTCGTTAAGAATAGCAAGAGAAATGTCCCTTTCTTCTGACAAATTGAGCAGGCGCAATTGGAGCTCTCTCACTTCGGTTGCAAGAATCGCCTTCTCCCCGTACACTTCTCCCGCATGCTGCATAGTACAAGTACCGAAGGTCAAATGTCACACTCCATACATCAAGAATATGCAGATGATCTATTATAAATTTCAGGTACAAACCATGTCATTCGCTTCCTTCGCACAAACCAACATATTTTTTAGCTCATCAACTTTTACAAAGATATCAGAAACGCACTTAGCAGCTTTCACGTTCGCTTGTTCTGCGGCCTCTTCCTGAAGCTCTACCTCTCTCATCAAGCTGATGACCGACTCCATTGCGGAAAACAAAGTTTGCTGCAGAATTGTTGGAATATTAGAAATTTTCCCTTGCAAATAATTTATAAATTAGAGAAGTAGACACGTCACGCATATTGGTGTACAACAAACATAACTGTACCTTGTTATTTTTGGCATCTTGTATAATTTCTTCGAGAAGATCAATCCGACAAATTTGTCCAGACCGGCTAACCAGGATGGAGTCATCATCAAAATTAACAGTTTCACTCTCTGATAAAACATCGTTAGTATTAAAACTGCATGGGCCATTCTCATCAACAGAACGAGGAGAGCCAGAGACAGGCAGGGCAGATTCAGCTACATAATTGTCTGCTGGTTCAGAGATTGTGAGGATTGATTGTAATTGAGGGGTGGAATTTAAGTCAAGATCTTCTTGAATCATATTCTTCAATATAGGTGTGGCGACAGTGGGAGTTCCCTCATCATTGACCTCTTGAGGCTTGTCCATTGAAACAGGTGTCTTGCTTTCAGTAGTCATGGTCACAGAGATTTCTCGATCCACACTTACGCTATCATTCAATCCAAACTTGGCAACTTTGTCAGAAATAAGATGCTCAGCGGAATTATTGCCCATCGGTGTTAAATCTGCATTGTCTGCACCATCCACATTTGCGCCATCATCCAATCCAAACTTATCAACTTTGTCGGGAATCTGATGTTCACCAGAATTCTTGCACATTGGTGTTAAATCTGCATTATCTGCACCACTAGTAGCAATAGCATCACTGGTATCTTCACTAGAAATTGATTTTGGAGCCCGCCGGCAAATCAAAGAATCATGTGCCTCCGCATCCTCTGCATGATCATCTACAGTTTGGGATGAACAAGCAAAACAGAAACTAACCAAATCAATCCAAAAAAAAAACTAATCCCCTTTCCTAATATCACAGATTAGAAAATAGGAAGGTACAGACAGTAATTTGATATCATAATAGCTTTGAACAAAGATGAATGAACATTACCTCCATCTAATGCATCTGTAGAACTCTTATTCGCGGTTTGGGAACTTGAAATGGAATGCTTCGACACATATGGTAGAACTTCATTTAGAACGACCTCCACAGCTAGGTCAGCATCTTTCGGGTGTTCTATTGCGACAGCTTTCAGCAAACGGGCATCAACCTGTGTGACAACAAAATATATAAGGAATGTGGCACTATTAAGAGCATGAATTTGGCAAAGACTGCTTTGGTCGGTTGAAATTGCAAATAGTCAAGGACCCATTTAGGCTCTCAAGGCATAAAGAATATGTTGAGACACCAAAAAAATACTATTAAAACACATAATCTATAGGGATATGGTTCCTCTCTTGAGAGCGTGCTCCTTACAATTAGCATGCTGATATGGATATTGAACAAAATAACACTGCTTACAAAAAAATAGGTGTATCTAACAAATAACTAGCAGTAGCAAGAAATAGGGAAATCACGGAAAACAGAATTAGTCAATTTAAATCAAAACTCAACTATGTATCTTGCAACGTCTATACACAAATTACAGAGCATTGAACGGAAAACCTAAAACAGAATAAAATTGAAGAACGACAACAGGCAGCTTTGTAATCCAAATGTTGAGCAAAGTAAAATTACATACCTCTGGAAACACCTCCTGCAATGATTTATATACTGAACTGAACCCCATGTCAAAGAGCTAATTATCTGCATAAATAACATTTACAAACATACATACACACATTAAACATGTAAGTGCTACATAAGTAAGCAAATAAAGATCTAAGCTGTTTTCATAAGACCCAAATCAAACATACTAAGGAAATTATCTTCCATTGTTGAAACCAAAAACCCTAATGGGAAGAAAATAATCAAACAGGTAAACTTAAAACAAAATAATCAGAATTTAACACAAAAAACCCTAGATCCCTTGTTTGGCAGATGAGAAAATAAGTGAAAATAAATAGCAGGAAGAGAGTTCCAAGAGAATCAAACCAACAAGTAGGTCACAATGCTACAACAAAAATCAAAACCTCGCCCAATAATAACAACAATATTACTAAAAGAGAGAATCACAGAACAGAATTGTTCACAAACGACCATGATTCGTACATAATCTACGACCCAATCAAAGTATATAAAAAAAGAACAATTCAGATCACACGAGATCAAGAGATCGGATACGACGAATTAAAAGACGAACCTTTACGAAAGTTTTATAGATTTTTGTGAGGAAGATGCAGAATCTGGTAAGGAATAGAGAAACCCAGAAAGGGTATTGGTGTTGAAGGCTATTTGTAGTGTTTGTTTATCGGGAAAATGAAGAGTCGGCTCCAATGAGGAGACTGATGCAACTAAGGAATCAGGTTCGCTACTGTTATTTTCTCCTCTCAATGAGGGCTTTTTCGTCTATTGAAAATCCGACTTCTATAGTGATTGTAATTAGTGGGTCCCATTTCACACTTGGAATATTCTTATTGGTTCCTCAATGGAATAGTCAAATTGATTAACTATTTACTAACTTGGAACACACAAGATTTTATTTTTAAATATTTTCTTTGATTTGCCTAATTACCAAATCATCCCACACAAAATATTCACCAATTTTAGTTCAATATAGCAAACCCTAAATTATCTTTAAACTTAGGGGGTGTATTCAATTATGGTTTTAATGGATTTAAGAAGTTTTTTAAAATCTTGTGGTATTCAATCATGATTTTAGAAATACTTTTAAAATCTTGTGGTATTCAATCATAATTTTAGAAATACTTTTAAAGTCTTGTAGTATTCAATCATGACTTTAAAAATACTTTTAAAGTCTTGTGGTATTCAATCATGACTTTAAAAATACTTTTAAAATCTAAAGGTATTGTAAATGTCAATGACTTTAAATGATTCTAAGAAATGGATGACTTTGAATGATTTTGAAAATCTTTGTAGGCATAAAAAAGTCTTTAGAAATATCATCTCAAATCATGAGATTTGCAAAGTTATTCCATTAAAATCATCAAGACTCTTTATAAACTTGAAAGAGTCTGGTAAACTTTAAGAATTCATGAATTTTTAAAAGTCATTCAAAATCCTAATTGAATACACCCTCCTTAGACCTGTTTGAATTAATATGATCACCAAAGTGATAATTATATTAGCTATATTCTTTAAACATAAAATGTTATAAATATTATAACTTGACGATAAATTTTTTGATATCAATGTATACAAACTCTTCAATACAAGGCATTCTTAGTGGTAAGCCCCTAAAATTTTAAGGTTTGTTCCTCTTGACTAACTGTGGCGGCCTGCGGGAAAATTTCGGCGGAAGCTCTCCACGGCTGGCGAGGAAGGAAGGTTGTGACCATTGATTGCATGTCGGGATTTAGAGTGGGCGTGAGTTTGTGGCTGGAAGCTTATGCAAGAGTGGTGGTAACGGCTGGGGTTGTGACTGGTAACCGACGGTTGACATCGGCGGTGTCTGGGGTCGGTGGTTGGAATCGACGGCGGAGATTTGCGATGGTACAATTAGGGGGTATTACTTCGATATCATCTGCGATGGGAGACGAGTCCGGAAGGGGGTTAGCGGTGGTTGGCCAGAGAAAATTTGGTGATCAGCTTGTTGCGGTATCGAGGGCAGACGGATCCGGGAGGGGCTCATCGGAGGTAGGGTAGGAAAATTCTTGCGATTTGATTATTGCGGGTTTGATTGAATGATGGATCGGTACTAGGAGGGATCAATATTTTTCTGGCGTCGATGAAAAAATTTATGTAATCATATCGAACTAGATGGTCTTGGTTTTCTTAAGACTACAATACATCCTCGTGGTGTCCCATTCGTCCAGATGGCATGAGGTTCTTGACTTGGGAAGAAAATTGGAGGGGATCGTTTTATTTCGTAAGTTTATTTACGGTGGTGTACTATAGGCTTGCTCTAAGTGTTTTTGGGGTGTTTCTTGTAACAAATTTGCGAAGAGCCTCAACTCATTCGAGGTGGAGGCCGCGGGTTTGCAAGAGGCATTTCGTTGCGCTGTTATTTATTTAGCTCGTCGTTCTTAGGGTAGTTCTTATAATGGATTTGCGTAGAGTCTCAACCCATTTTAGGTTGAGATCGCGAGGTTGCAATAGACATTGCTACTATTTTTATTATGCTCGTTGTGCTTGTAATTATGTAGCTCATGTACCTGAGATTATGGTGCGGGTCTATCCCGTCATATGGTGCTTTAGTTGTCTGCTGTAACACCGAATAGTTGCTTTATAATTTAATAATATGTCGCAGTTTTCTTTAAAAAGAAATTAATTAATTTAAAGAATTTAAAATTCAGGCATACAAGTTGATAATCTACGTTAGGTGTAATTATACAACTCAAATTAAATAAAAATACAAGTCTGAATCTTTACCTATCAGCATAACTGATTTTGGTGGGTGAGTAACGGAAATCAACTTTCTGCACGAATTTCTTTACCTTGAACTTAAATACATGAAGGAGAAAATACTTTGAATCGGCGGAAACCCGATATCCGAATCCAACTGGGTACATGAGCACTAAAATTAATCCCGAACTTGCCTCATTGCCATCTTTATAGATAGGCAAAATATCTCAAACCGGACAAAACCTGATATCCCATATCAAAAAGGACAGGAGACAGAGATCACTAATATCACATGAATCAGTCTTGTTGTCATCCCTACCTAAAAGACATTAAATTACATACCAATGTTCATTTCAGTCATCACAAAGTAAACTAAATAAAACCAATATAAGCGTTTTAAAAACAGATCAAATGTGCATATAAATGGTTCTCACAAGACAAGGGACAAAAACTGCACAAGAACTAAACCAACTTCATTAAAATTTCAGAAACACTATCAAAACTAACCTAGAGATTCCGGCTGCCTATACACGCGTGGATGCTCATTTTATCCAACATAGTTCTCAAAACCCGACAGGATCACACTAGCTAGTCGTGGCAAGTACAAGATCCCACGAGTGATTTGCACCCGTATGGAACACTGAGAGGCCTAACCTGAGTTTTCCGATAACTTGGAGAGCAAGCCATCTTCGGGCGACTTTCTTGGCGTGGTGTGCCCTTGCCTACTTTGGCTTCCCTGAAATGTTTCCAATGGATGGTGAGACAGAATCCATATTTTTCTAAAAAACGAGATGATTCAGAATTAGAGATTTATACTTACTGCGGGTTTTTGACCGGTCAATCTCCAATTGGATGGAACCCGGGCCACAGACGATGCAGCTGCAACAGCAGCTACTCGTATCCTGCAACATGATAAATTTCACGTTGATGTAACTTATCACGCCACAGTACGTCAAATGTGAAGCCTATGACAGTTGGATTAAATCATACCTTTTATGTACATCTATATACACATCTGTCTCGTCTACGATTTCTTCCTGCAAGGAACAAGTAATTACATACGGGTGAGAAAGCAATAGAGAAAACAACTTTTAGTTTAGCAGAAATTGCAAAACAAAGATTCACCTTAATTAAACATATTGTCTTTTTGCAACTTACCGTCCTTAAGTAACAAGAGTGTCAATTTACCTTTGCTAAACAATTTTTAGAATGCAAATTATGAATAGTCCTATTTATCTCTCTATACATATGCAAAACAACATATTTTTAAAATGAAATTGTTAATATTCTATTAATTTATGAAAATAAAAATATTTATTTTGCATTTTGTATTAACATTTGGATCTTAAATATGTTCCACTTTAAGGGCGGTAATTTGCAAAACATGAAAAATTAGTGATAGGACGTTAGCGTAATTTATGTGAGTTATTATCAAAAGCTTACCTGCAGAAGTTCTTCAAAAACATCCTCCAGAGTGATGATGCCGATGACTTCTCCATCTTCGAAGTCTTCTGACAGACCGACCAAATTATGTGTTGCGGCGCCATTTGGCTGAGTTGGTTTGGTCGATATAGTCAATGACATGTAATCAACATCAACAAAAACACTCTCGAATTTTTCATCGTGCTTGGGTAGCAGCAACGGGGTGGTTAATTGGGAAGTCATATAAGCATCTCTGTCCTCGTATCTCTCCCCGCTGCTAAGCTGAGTGTTGTTCTTGCTTCTTTTATTGACCTTCACTACGGCTGCCATGTGACTGCTTCCCTTTTGGAACTCATTGAGGATATCGTACAGAGGCATATCGGCTGGAACCCTAAGTCACCAATGCACGGAAAATAACCATTTGCAAAATATTTGGAAAAAAAAGTGAAATGGCAAAAAGATGGCCTATAATATGACACTTTTGCAAGAGGGTGTTGTGTTGTTTGTTAATGACAAAAAGGTGTTGTATTGTTTGTGCATTCTTTTGCAAAATGTGTGTATTTTACAAAAATGGTGAAATTGCCCCTAAAATTAAGACTTTTATAACAATTTTACAAAAAAAATTAACTAAAAAATTGAATTACAAAATTTGATCATACAAGTTTTAGTTAAAAGATAAAAACAGAAAAACTTTTAAAAATATTTATCTCAAAAAAAATCATCTTAGGGGTAATTTCGTCATTTTTATGAAAATATGCACATTTTGCACAAAAACGCAACCAACACAGCAACCTCTTGCAAAAGTGTCATAATATAGGGCACCCTTTTGCAATTTTCCCCCCCAAAAAAGGAGGAAGTCGGGAAATTGTGGTTCACCTAGGAATTCTCCGGATGGAAACTGCACTAACCGGAGTTTCTGTTTCTGCTCGCACGGTGAGAAGACTTTTTACCTGCATCCGAGATAAGGTGTTTACAGAAAGAAAAAAAAAGTCCCTGTGAATAAGACGTAAAAAGAATTGAGCTGTAACTTGAGTTTCACACCAACCAGCAAAAGACCAATGATGTTCTTAGTGTTCCCGGAATAGACAGGTACACGACTGTGACCTCGTGCGAGAATTTTCCCAATTGCCTCCCTGCATTATCATGTTCAAACAAATCATTCAAGAACCGGATAAAAATGACAGAGGTGTCGACTACTTGTTCCTATATGGTTAGCATTTCCATATGATCACTGTTTGCTAAAAGCCTAAACCCAATTCAATACAGCATTAGTAACCTTAGGTTTTAAGTGCAATCTTTCAAAAGTCGGTAAAACAAAACAAAAAATCAGGCACATAAAATAATCAGGACAACTTATACTTCTACAACCAAAATATTAAAGTTCACGATAAAAAAAGACGGGGAAAAAGAAGCCACAAATAGCATAGGGAGAGAAAAAATGAGAGAAGAAGCAAGAGAAATCAACCTAACTTACCAGTCCAATTTTGAGTTAACATCCAACGAAAATGTTGATTCTATCGGTGTCATAGCCTCCTCTGCAGTCTGGTCATATTCGGTAGAAGTTAAATTCAATAATCACCATAGCATGTATAATGGGATGGGTACAAGCAGGACGACAATTCCAATTACGATACAATTTTAGATACCAAGGATTAACAATAAAAAAAATTGATCAGCAAAGCAAAACAGCTTTAGTAAAAGGGGAAATGGCAAAAACATGTTGTATACCATCACACTTTTGCAAGATGGTGCTTTGTACTTTGTTAAGGCAAAAAAAGTGTTGTGAACAAAAAAATCAAAGTTCACGGCACCTTTTTGTCATTAACAAAGTACACGGCATCATCTTGCAAAAGTGTGATAATACAACACGTTTTTGCCATTTTCCCTTAATAAAACAAAAACAATAATTTTGACTCAACCTTAAAGATGAAATGGCCATAGTCTACATATTATCGCCATCCTTATTAAAGCAAAAAATGGCAAAGAATTAAGATATCACCCAACCTTAATTATGTGAAAAGGTTGCAAAAGAAATGAAACCAAGGGAGTCTTTGAAATTATTTATAAGAAAATACCTTTAAGGTCAAATCTAGCGCCCCGCTGATAATTGTTATCTCATCATGCGAGAGCTCGCCCCCTTTTCCTTCCTAGTACGAAGTATGAACACAAACAACAAACATTGAGAAGACAGAAAGATAGACAACCTGCACATTTAGCCCATCAATGACATTATATGAACTTCCATCCAGGTCACCTCTTGGCCATGGATGTTCACAAGGGCCTTCAACTGAGCTCGCCGGAACAAAGCGTCACTGTGTCCAAGAACAGCGTCTAGAACCTGAAAAAAATTTACATTACACATATGCTCATCTCATGGGCATAGTAGGTCAAACAGCAATACTGTTATATAGTAATATAATACCAAAATTTAAGGTTCTATGGTAGGAAGCATTGTCATAAGTAGGACATGTTAGTGCTCTAAAAATCCCCGGCTTGTTCGATTAATTTCTGATTAGTCCCCAATTAGTCATCTGTCAATTCCCGACTAATCAATCCTTTAACCCGATTAATTTCCGATTAGTCCCCAGAAGGCCTTCTCCGCGCCTAGCGATTTTTAGAACACATTCAAGCACATTAGCCTAACTTAAATTCTATTTCACTATAGGTCTATCTATCATCTATGTATTAATTGAATTACATGTGAATTAGAAGCGCCCACCAGGGGTTGTCTGGTTGATCAAGATGAGTTCTATCTCTCTTGAGAACCAGGGTTCGAATTCAGGTGGGTCATCTGCTCGGGAGCATGTGTGGAGATTAACCTTTGGTTAACTAATTCAGGTTTAGATTAGATTTCCTGCTTTGTTACCTATAAAATAACACGTAAATTAGAAGCATGTTGTACCTCTCCAAAAGCTATTTGTTTAATTTATCCTGTAAGTCGTCTCAAAATATATGCTTCACAAACAAACATGTTCGATGGACCAGTAACAAATTTACAGTCAAATGCAACATCTTATGAGAAAATACTATTATTGATGAAAATAATCTTGTTTATGGGACTTCAGCTTTAAAAAATCTATTGGAAACTGTAATCTCTGAGTGTATAATTATATAACTTAACTTACATATAGTGAATTACCTTTCCTATGGGGTAAGCAATAGGATAGCAAATGATCATTAGAATACGGACAAGCCACACAAAATTGGCACCAACAGCGAGCCCGTATTTTGAACATATAGCTTGTGGAATGACCTGACAAATTTAAATAGATGGAAAAAGTTAGGCTTACTAAAGGTACGGGGTTGAAACGGGTTTATGGATTAGAAGCACACTGTACCTCTCCAAAAGCTAGAACAAAGGTTACGGAGAGAAGAACAGCGACAAATGGATGAAAAATCTTATCAAGATATATTGGAAGGGCCTGCATATACAAACACGGATAATCAAGCACAAAATCATTGGTACAGTGTCATAATTATTTTTCTTTATACATGAAGGAAAATGCAAAGAAGAATTATGCATCAGAAAAAGAAACACAGTCACCACTTGGCTGATGAATTTATGAGAATGTAACATAAGTAATAATACATAACATGTTCCCATAGTTAAAATATTCTATACTATTATTTCTAAATTATAATAATCCATTTATGATCTATAAATCATTCGCCATTTCTTGCATTTTAACTTGCCCGCTCTATGTCACAAGTTAACCTTGCCTCGCAGGCCTAACAAAAATATTTTTTGGAGATAGCCAATATACTAATAAACAGGAATAACCTCTTCGAATGGAGAATGTGACAAAAAGAAAGAAAGAAAACTTCTCGTGAAACAAAGTGAATTCAAATCATTAGTTACCTCCATTGCACATGCATTGCCTAGCAGCAAAGTTACAAGTAGCTGGTGCTGCTTTTGAACAACCGGTAGAATAACCGCTGCATGAATTAAAGAGAGTCCAACAACAAAATAAGCTTTTCTCCAACAAAACAATAAGGAAAGTAAACATGCAATATTCAGAAAAGGAAAGAATCTTGACATGCATGTGTTTGTTTCCTCATTCACTGAACCAAGAAATGGCCAACCTAATATTACCTCACCATACTAAGCAAAACTTTCAACAATCCCATTTTGGGAAGGAAATTATTAACCAAACCTAAAGCTCAGCAACTCGAAACACTAGATTGAAAATTAAAGGTATAATTACTCCAAATCCATCATTCATTTTCATCCCAGAAAAAAAATTTCAACTTTATATCTACCAATTTGATTCTCATGCTTTTAATCAAAACCCATATAACAATTCAAACAAAAACACTAAGCTGACATCTTGACAACCCCAACTAATTACTCTAAAACCATCAGTCATCACACAAGAGCAGTAAATGAAAAGTATTTTGAACTTCAGATGCACTAATTTGATTCTCATGTTTTTAATCAAAACCCATACAACAATTTAACCCAAAAAAAAATAATTAACATTTCGACAACCCAACTAATTACTCCAAACCCATCATTAATCACATAAACAGTAAATGAAAAATATTTGAACTTCAGATGCACCAAATTCGATTCTCATGCTTTTAATCAAACCCCATTTAACAATTTAACCCAAAACACTAACTTGACATTTCGACAACCCAACTAATTACTCCAAACCCATCCTTCACTGCACAAAAAAAGTAAATAGAAAGAGTTGAACTTCATATATACCAATATGATCCTCATGCCTCTAGTAAAAAAACCATATGATAATTTAACCCCAAAAAAAACTAATAAACATTTCAACAACCCAGCTAATTACTCTAAGCCCATCATTCATCACACAAACACTAAATTAAAAATATTTGAACCTCAGATCATGTACCCAGCCATTTAATTCTCATGCTCCCCATCAAAACCCATATGACAATTTACCCCAAAAAACTCAAATCAACATTTCCCCAATCCAACAGTTGATTTAATTAGGTGAATCAAACAGAACCAGAAAACCCAAAAACCCACCTGCTTGCTTCTTCTCATTTGAAGTGCCGCTCCTCTGGAGGATCTCGAGCTCGACGAGGCCGAGAGACATCAAGCCCAATGTGAGGCCAGACATGATCCCAGCAAAGAGCACGAGCAAGCAGGACACGCCGGCGTAGACGAACCACCAGCCGGAGCTGATGGGAATGTCATCGGCCGCGAACACGAGGTCGTTCAAGGGCACCGAATTGCTCCACAGACGACCCAAAGCCACGGCGTTCACGAGCAACATCGCAAAAAAAACCCAGAATCGCCTTCTTCTTCGTCGACGAGCTCGAGAGAGAGAGAGAGTCAAAAGCAGGTGGTTGAAGTTGCAGCAGAGCAGCGTGTAGAGTGTGACAGACAGAAACAAAAAGGAAGTATTTTTATGCGCTTCTTTGGAGTTTTGTGGCCACCGGCTGCTTGTTTGTTTCTAAATTAATAGGTTTTAATGAGGGTGTTGTGGTAATTTCACCACATTCAGATTTCAGAGAGGTGAAGGACAATTTGGGAACTTTTTATGATGCTTCATGGGAATGGGACACCAACCATCCATGCTTATCGCTTTATTCAACAATGGGGGGCTAAGATTCTTTTACTCCATTATGGTCTTCTCCTTTATGGTTCTTTTAGCCTATTTTGGCCTAACAAATGATATATTTTTTCCTTTTTATTTTTATATAGATATTGGGATGAGTATTTATTTTTAATAATTACATGATTTACATATTTTACCGACCCTACTCATTTCGTGTGCCCTTCAAAACTGTAACTAACAACCTCCCCTCTAAAATTATATGCTTTAAACTGTTGAGTTGTCCCTTTGCAATTAGTATAGTTGGTGCTTTGTGTGTACTGATATGGTAATACACAAAAAGACGTTTATGGTTGATTATACTTTACTCATATTATAATTAGCTGTTTACACTTCACTATAATAATTATAAAAATTTTAATTTGAATTCAGTTAATTACGTTTTTACACATAGCTCAATTTTGTTAAATTTTGGACTAAAATATTTTGTTAAAATGTAAAAAATAAAAAATACACTCAACTAACTATCAAAATTTTAAATAATGTCATTTCATTCGTTCATTTTTTGAAAGTTTGTCTTTTGTCTCTCCAAATCAAAATTAAAAATTGAAATTGAATCATATAAACCAAACAATAAGATCAATTTAACAGCATGCATGATACAGTAATTGGAATTAAAGATTTACAAAATATTTAAAGCAACCAACAAAAGAAATGTGAAATAATATCAACTCAACACTAATCTCACACAATTCAATTAGTACACCAAAATCAGTACAAGCACTTGAAACAACCCAAAAATGGATTTCTCAAAAATTAGTCAAATACAGCAGTCAAAACACAATGCAATTGAAAACAATGTTGGACAAAATTGATGAAAATGGCAAAGTTGACATATGTGTTAACTAGTGAATAGGTCAACTTGAACCTGATTTTGGAACACTTCGACTCAGCCTAGAATGATGTGAAACACGTTTACATAATCAAGGATATAAGAGCTTTCCAACGGTATATCACAAGTTCTAAACGGACAAGAGGTGAATGAGAAATTGAACCTCCAACATGACCACTTAAAATGTTGTTGTTGAGAACTTGTGTTGCTTGCACTTGTTGGTGTTTCTTAAAAGTCTCACATTGGAAGTGAAGGAACTCTTCACATGGTTTATATACCATCACACTTTCATGAACTTGTGAGAAATACAAGAAGTAAAATCTCTCATGCGCAGGGGGTGTGCAAATAAATACATTGGGTGCGCCCGCACGACATGTCGTGAATGATGCAGAAAATTGGTGTGCCAGAAGCCCGCCACATTTTTGCCTTGACCCGTAAGACTTCTCAACAAACTTTAATTGGGAAATATTTTATTTTCGATACACTTGAATTGGAAACACTCAAATAATTTTTTGGAATTAAAAACGTGGTCAAATGCCTTTAAATCCCTGAGTCTATAAATACATGGCTTTGCTAGAGACGAAACAACAACGAAATTGACCATACCCGACTTCCTCTATATCTAGTTCATTCTTCTATAATTCTCTCTACATCGCGGTTTTGAGTTCGACTACGATCGTCGTTGTATCCTGGAAGCAATTTGACAATACGGGGTCAATATTACCTTAAGGAAAGTAGATTACCGTGCCTCGACGATAATTTTTTTCTTCCTCTTTCTGTCCAATACTGAATCACAGGTCAAATGCTACTTATCTGTATTTCTATTGAGATGTTGGATTAATAAAATTATTATATTTCATCTGTTCGTCTACTTACTTTATATTGCATGTTTGATGTATGCTTCAATTATCAATTTGCGTTTATGAAATAATACTTATCTAACAATCTTAAGATAATATTGACCCCGTATGGTCAAATTGCTTCCAAGATACAACTTGTGTTGATCTCTTCTGATTGCAAGATGTCAAAGAGGGCCAGACAGAATGAGGTAATCGCTGTGGAAGCAATAGCACAAGACATATCTGACATTGATCTGTGAGTGGTGATATTAGAGGTCAACATGGTTGACTCAAATCCAAGAGAATGGTGGCTAGACACAGGTGCTACACGACACATCTCTTGCAGCAAGGAATCGTTCCATGAACTGACTCTACAAGATGGAGAGAAGCTGTACATGGGAAATTCTGCCACTTCTGATGTTAAGAGAACATGCACGGTGATCCTGAAGATGACGCCAGGAAAGGAAGTAACACTGCGAAATGTTCTCTATGTGCCTGACATTCGCAAGAACCTTGTTTCAGAGAGCCTCCTAGATGCACATGACTTCAAGGTGATCTTCAACGTTGGAAAATTTGTTTTAAGAAAATATGGGATGTATGTGGGAAGGGGTTATATTTCTAATGGGCTGTGAAAATTTAATTCTATTTCTTGTAAGTCTAATACAATGAATAATAATAAGAAATATGTTTATATCATTGAGTCATGTTTTATATGGCATGCCAAACTTGGACACGTTAACTACGAAGCGATGCGTAGATTAATAAAAATGAAACACATCCCTAAATTCCAAATCGATCGTACATATAAATATGAAACTTCTGTAGAATCAAAATTAACAAGGACTTTCTTTCACACTGTGCAAAGAAACAACGAAACCCTTTGACCTGATACATAGTGATTTATGTGATCTGAAATTTGTTCAAATACGAGGAGAAAATAAATTCTTTATTACCTCTATTGATGACCACTCCAAATTTTGCTATGTATACTTACTAAAGAGTAATGACGAAGCTATTGATAAATTTATTATCTTTAAGCATGAAATGGAAAACCAACTTAATAAAAAGATTAAGATGGTTATGAGCGATCGTGGTGGAGAATATGTTGCTCCATTTGTTGAGTATTGCTCACAACATGGAATCATTCATGAGGTAACGCCTTCATATTCTTTTCAGTCAAACGGAGTAGCTAAGCGTAAGAACCGAACCTTAAAAAAAAATGATGAACGACATGCTAAACAATTCTGGATTGTCACAGAACATGTGGGGGGGAGCTATTTTGTCAGCTAACAGCCTGTTAAACAGGATACCCCGTAAGAAGGTAGACAAAACGCCATATGAATTATGGAAAGAAAGGAAGTCTTCCTATAACTACCTCAAGGTGTGGGGGTTCCTTGCTAAGCTCCTCGCCCCATTACCTAAGAAAATGAAAATAGGTTCAAAGACGGTGGATTTTATTTTCATTGGCTATGCTTCGCATAGTAATGCATATCGGTTCATGGTGTATGATTCGAAAAATCTTAAAATACAAAAGAACACGATAATGGAATCAAAGAATGCTTCATTCTTTGAACATGTATTTCCATGTAAAAGTAATGAAGGCGGTTCAGGATCCAAACGAGTATTAGAAACTGAGTTTGAAACCAGTGAAGACATGCAACAAGAAGTCGGGGCAGTAGACACGCGACAAGAAGTTGAGGTAGCAGACCTGCAACAAGAGGTTGAGGCAATAGAACCTCATATGGACCCTCAACCAAATGTTGAGGTTGAGGATGAAGAAGAAGTAGAACCGAGAAGAAACAAAAGGGCAATGATGGAAAAATCCTACGGTCCAAACTTCTTAGCTTATATGGTTGAGGCAGAATCTCAGACTTACAAGCAAGTTGTAAGTACGCCAGAAAGCCCTTTTATGGAAAGAGGCTATTCAAAGTGAGATTGAGTCCATCTTGCAGAACCACACGTGAGAACTAGTAGAACTTCCTCCGGGAATTAAACCACTAGGTTCAAAGTGGATTTTCAAACGGAAAATGAAAGCATATGAAACAATAGACAAGTACAAGGCTATACTGGTTATAAAAGGTTATAAATAGAAAGAAGGACTTGATTACTTTGATACCTATTCTCTTGTATCGAGAATCATATCCATTAGTATGATACTTGCAATCGCTGTCTTGGAAAATATTTTATTTTCGATACACTTCAATTAGAAACAAATATTTTCGAATTACATGCTTTTGGGAAATATATTTTCGAAATAATTGGTTTTCGGGAATATTATAATTTCGAATATGTTATTTGTAAATAATATTTTCTCAAATAATTTTTCGAAATTAAAAATGTGATCAAATGCCATTAAAAAAAAATATCTCTTCATTGGAAAATAAGAGAATATTCTGAGATTTTGTGTCTTTCTTCTCAAGAAAGAAATTCGTAATAGTTTTTTTTTCTTTTCCTCGTTTAGGTTTTGACCTTCCCTGAGCCTATAAATATATAGCTTCGCTAGAGACGAAACAACAACGAAATTGACCATACCCGACTACCTCTCTCTCTCTAGTTCATTCTTCTCTAATTCTCTCTACATCGCGGTTCTGAGTTCGGCTACGATCGTTGTTGTATTCTGGAAGCAATTTGACCATACAGGGTCAATATTGTCTTAAAGAAAGCGGATTACCATGCCTCGACGATAATCTTTTCTTCATCTTTCTGTCCAATACTGAATCACATGTCAAGTGCTACTTATCTGTATTTCTATTGAGATGTTGTGTTCGTCTATCTTCTTTATATTGCATGTTTGATGTATGCTTCAATTATATCTAGCAAACAATATCAATCTAACATCATTGTTGGAATTGCAACTACACATTTGAAGCAACCTATCCGTCACAATTCACAAATTATCTAAAACAACAATCCACAATCCAATTAAACCAACCCAATAATCAAAGTCAACAAATTCAAAAAATTGGGACTGAAAGGTCAAACTCGCCCAAAACCCCAAGCACAGATGAGAGATCTGAAGGGGAAGCTGAAGACTGAGTGTTAGGGTAAACGGTAGTTTTGTAATTAATTTTTAAAAAATTCATCCGTTTTTAACAAACTTTGAAAAAAATAGTAAAATGTAAAATTAACTTGAGTTCAAATTAAATTTTCTTATAATAATTGTACTGAAGTGTAAAATCGATAATTATAGTATGAGAAATATAGTTTATATACACATTAGATCCTAGATATGATTTGTACATGGGTTTTTTTGGGTTTTAGTTCATATCTAATGTGTACATGAGTTTTCTTGGGTGCTCCTATTTTAGTAATGCTTGATTTTCTTCAATAAGTAATATCATAGTCTGGTTTACACATATCTCGTCAGATCGACAAACCAATAAATCTCACGATAGAAAGACAAATAAATCAGTAGGATTCCGATTGAATTCATATCAGCAAATTAAACTAATCTCACTGAATAGATGACAACATATGTTTTATATAAAGGTACCTTTCTCTGACATCATATTTTGAGAAAAAATCATTACCTGTACAAAACCTTACGTACCTGCCTATAATTTGATCTACTGCACAAGGTCACATGCAATATTGTTTAGTTAAAAAGATGGGCACGTACGTATAGTTTGTATACAGAAAAATATAATATATGATCAAACATATTGACTAATCCAACTTAACCGACAATTTTCAATGTTTAAAAATGGCTTATTATAATGGTAGAGATGAAATATGGGCATGATTTGTCATGCATGACTATCATATAAAATTCGGTGTGTAACATCAACAACTTAAGATATAGTTTTTTATGATTATTAATCGTAGTTTGCTGTAAAAAATGGTTCAGTATGGTTTATTATTGGTAATTATCGATATGTTATGGTAATACTAAATTGTATACTAATTTTTCTTATTGGAAAAACTTGAAATAATTACGTTTATAATTATGTAATTTGCATTTAATTACACTTAAAATTTCTTTTCATTCTAGGGATGTCCATTTTTCACTGTTAGTATTTTTGTTAGTTTTTAACTTTTAATCATGTTAAAATTTCAAGTTATCTCTAAATGTTGAGACGTGATCTTATGCGAACCGTCAACCTCTGTGCGAACTTGTGAGAATGCGACTCGTGGCGTGTGAGTTGACAGACTAAAAAAACTTTTTTTTATTCCAAACCCTAACAGTAAACCACTCTCCAACAAGATTTGATTGCTATAAAAAATAATCGTCCCATTCTTACATGATGTCCCTACGTCAATTCTCACATATTTTTTGGATTTTTCTCTGAAACGCATTCCCTTACATGTATTTTAATTTTTCAAAAACACATAATTTTACCTCTCTTTCTCTTATCCCTCCTAGTAAAATGACAATTTTGAGAGTAATTATTTGAAAACAACTCATACTTAAGTATGTTAATCAATGGCATTGGAGAAAGGGCCAGGAATGCTGGTTGTGATGGCTTTAAAGTACAGGGGAGGACGTAACAATGATTCAAATAGGAGCATTCTTGTTCATGTTTTAAATGTTTTGACCGGAGATGGAAATATTGAGCAGTGTTCCAAAAAACGTCTAGGCGACGTCTAGGCGCTCATTTGGAGTTTGCCGTTCCGTTTTTCACTAGTCGAGCGCTCAAAAACGATGGAGGGCAAAAAACGGGCTAGACGGCCGATTAATCGGTCCAGGCGGGTTAGGCGGCCGATTAATCGGCCTAGGCGGGCTAGGCGGGGATTAATCGGCCCAGTCAGGCCTATTATTTAAAGAAAAAAAATCAATTGAAAATTACAATTTACACATTTAGACCTAAAACGTCTCAGGTGTTTGGTTTAATTGGTTTATTCTTAATTGATTTATACTTCTAAACTAATTATTTGTGAGATTGTTTATTTTTTATATTTTATAATTCATTTCTATATTAAAAATAATAAAAAATACAAATCTGATTAATCCCCGATTAATCCTTTCGGAGTGTTGTCCGCCTGATTAGCGCCTAGCGTTTTTTAGAACCTTGATATTGAGGATACACCTTCGACCGACATGAGCCTAAGGATACTCGATGAAGAAGGATGCAAAGTTGAGAATGTCGAAAGGCTTCTAGCAAATGTTAAACGATCTAAATTTTATTATTATTATTATTATTATTATTATTATTATTATTATTATTATTATTATTATTATTATTATTATTATTATTATTATTATTATTTCAATGCTTCATGAGTAGCTTCGACAGTCTCTTCTTCGTCACCACCGCACTCTCGTCACTCGCCGGGAGCTTCGTCGTGGGAGCGTTCACGAACCTCCCAATCATGTTCGTGCATCGTCGTCGGCGTCACACGCCGTGTACTAGCCGAAGGTCGGCTCCTCCCGGCAATGGCAGGCGCTGCTACCGCCACCTCGTACCACCACCTGATCTCGCCAAGCACCGCCGCGACCTTGTCACGGGTTGGTGGGTCGGCGCCGAACCGGGCCATGAGCTCCTCCAGCTCCTTCTCCTCTGTCGGCTTCTTCTCTGCCGGAGCCGTCTTCTCTGCGGGCTTCTTCTTTAGGATGAGCCCACCTGACTCATACTTCTTCGGGATGAGCCCACCTGGATCAGACTTCTTTGGGATGAGCCCACCAGGCTCACACTTCTCCGGGATGAGCCTGTAGGGTTTTGGAGCGTTCTAGATCATCGAGATAGCGGAAGCGTTTAATAAAATCTACTCCAAACCTTGTCCAAGAACATAAACCGTTAAATCCCAAGGCAAAATCTATTCCACAAGATGTTTACCTTTAAGTCTTTGTTGAATCGATAAAAAAGAACTTTCAGATCTTCTTCTCTAAAGCAAGTCCACACTAAGGGGATGATCTTGAAGATCCTTCACTTAATTGCGTACTAGAACAATTAAATGAAGAACAAGAGAGCAAGATGGAGGAGAGAGAAATGTGTGGCCGGCCACTAGAGAGAAAGAAAGGGTTTTTGTGAGTTGTGTGATAATTTGTGTAATGAATCAATATTAGATATTTCAATTCATCATCCAACTCATAAGCATGGGTCAAAAGTGATTGGTATAGGCTTAAAGTGCCATCACCCATACCCTTTAAATCACTCACCTCTTAATCCACAATCACCAACCAAGCATGGTGTTGTGTGGCCCCCACCATTGGACCCACCAATGTGGGCCGGCCACAAAAGGCTTATTGGGCCCATAATGGGCCCTTGTTTGGGCCGGTCACGTGACCTCATGGGCCGAGCCCAATGGGCTCGCCCATGTTGTTTCGTGCCGTGTCCAAAAGTTTGCCCGACCCTTTTTGTCGTTACTTATCAAACAAAGTCCGACGCGACATCGACGAAAAAACTCAGTTTTCTCGATTTGATAATTATTCTCTCAAACCGAACTCATGACCCAAAACCTTCAGTTTTGTCCATGCATTGCTCCTCAAGAAACGTTAAGGTTTCCTTGTCTCAAGTTATCCGTCTTGAATGCGTGTGACCCTTCAGGCTCATGCCACCGTTGGCAGATCGGCGCAAAAGATCTCTCTTGCCCGATCCATCATAAGGGGCCTCTAGTAAAACGTTATGATTACCCAAGGTGCATGACGATCGATGATTCGACTTAACCTTGTGCGTACAAGTCACTATCCTATTATCTCTAGATATCCCGATTGATCACAAGGCATAGAGTCGTCACCATTGTTTAATCAATTATTGTTACTTGATATGTGAGATGACTAAGAATTGATAACTCGTATCACCGGCATGGCCATGCTCTTACTCTCAGTCAGTCTCAATCAAGAGGCCTTTAACGGATATCTTTCCCATACCGTAGTATGAGGGATAAATCCCTTAGCCGTCTTTCGTGTCACTCATGCAACCCATTCCGCCACCCAATCATGCCCGTTATTGCAATCCTGTTACGGAAAGCGTTAGGCGCAAGTTAAAGGCGCAAGTTAAAGCCGCACGTACATTGCATAGTGATCACAAAGACTCATCGGTCTAAGGATATTGTGACAAGCTATCGCATTTGAATATGTTCATGGCTTAATCTATGAAAACACTATTCAAAGCGGGTCGTCCGATATCAATCACCTCATGATATCTATGACATGATTCCGGGATCTCTCATCCCTATGACAAGTAGAACTACGTCATTAAGAACCATCCTCATACTGGTCGCTTCTATGAAACATATATTGACCAGGGACTCGTTAAGTGTGATCCGTACAGATTTATGGTTCTACTACTTTAGTGGTCATAAATCAGATCATGCTTAACATATTACTTCAACACATAAGTAATACAAAGCTGTTTTATATATATTACAAACGATGATAACGTACATAGACGTTTACAGGCTACTAGCAATTGGACTAAGGCACAAAATGCTATCAGAGCCCACATGGCTCACACTTTTCTGGGATGAGCCCACCTGGCTCATCGTCTGGGATCACCTGCAGAATCACCGCCACTGCTTGATCTGCTTCTATGCTCATAGTGGTATCGTCTTCCACTAAATCTCATACTCCTGATACTCTCATCATGATCTGCATCTTTCTCGCCCATACCCCATAGTTGCTCTCTGTTAGCATAGGGTACCGGTATGAGATGTGCAATCGTCGTCTCTGGACTCTAACCTCTGTTGAGCTCTCACCGCCAACTCTTTTTGGTGGTGTTCTTGATCCCTCCGATAGTGTGTTGTTAGCCATTGTTGTGAGGCTCTGATACCAAATGTTGGATCATAAAACTTCAAGAGCAAATACAACAATGCAACAGACACAATTCTCCACCGAAGGGATGGTTTTTTCATTACTCAAAAGAACTATTTATACAAGAAAAATAAGAGCTTGAAACCTAAAGAACAACTCCTAATAAATTTGCCTTAAAGCTAATTAAATCCTAATAACTACTATAAATTCTAACAACTAATGTTGTAACAACTTATTCAAAAAAACTTGTAACCACGAAGCCGTATTCAATATACTCTTAATGCCTCCATTTCAAGATTAATTCAACACCCTTTTCTTGATTCATTTCTTGCACGCCAAAACCACCGAGCCTCCACACATGCAAATCATGCATGATCAATCCCTTAACTAAACCATGCATGTGGAGCCATGCATATGCCTTCCTCGTGAGGATTCCAATATTACCAAGGCCAACATATTTTAGCGTCGTTTCCATTTGATTTTACAATTATCATAAATAACTGAATCATAAATTTGAATATATAACAAAAAATACCCAGTCATATTTTGAGGATTTCCATTTTTGTGATTATTTTGTGAAACTAAATAATTTTAGTTTCTCCTATTTTGAGTGTGAGAGTTAGAGGAATCAAAGTGAAGATTAAGAGTATGAAAATTGACAGACATGAGATTTTAAAGAGCACGACAGACTGGAGAAGCAATTTTTCGCGTATCAATTTAAATACTTAAGAGAACGAAGAGTAATTTTTTCTTTTCAAAAGAAAAATAATATAATCTAACAAGTATACTATAGAAATCAGTTTTATACTTATGGACAATTATGTGAATACAACTTATACTTAGGTGTACTAAAGTCACAATTTCTTGTTGTTTTAAGTATGAGAGCTAGTGACATGTACTAAATTCTGGATATATAATGTCTTTTTTGCAAGCTATGAAAATGACTACACCAATTAGTAGGTATGAGAGGGTCAATGTCAGATCCACAAGGACACAAGTGATTGGGTTCTCCTTAACATGGGTTGTGGATATTGTAATTCGCATGACAAATTATGGCACCACTCGAGGGCTTTTTGTAAATCCCCAAAATGGGACGGTGCCGGAAACATTTTTTATTCACATCTTGATTACTCTTTTTTTTCAATATTACATTACTTTCCCAAATTACCCATAAACTCACCCTACTTAAATATCGAGTTGAGCCTCAAACCTTGATCTAAAGTTAAGGAGCTAGTCGTACCAATCACTAGGTCATGCTCAAACTGGCTAATAATTCTTATTTATTATTATATATCCTTAAGTCAGAATGATACAGGGGCAAGAAGCTCATCATATATGATCAATTTTTTGAAATAAATTAATGCAAAATGTTCCAATATAGATTGAAAAGTTTAGGACAGTGAAAAAACCCACACAATAAAAAGCAGGCTTGCAAAAATTGACAATAAACTACACTATTTTTGGCAATTCGAACGTTGAAGTTTAGGCAGAAACACTAGTGTTAAACTCTGACAATAGTTGTCTGAAACGATGCGGTTAACGACAACAGTTTTGTCTTTATGGTAAAGCTTTCCTTTTAATTATTTAAATTGTACAGATAAGACCACCGTGATTTTTTATTTTATAAAAATATTGAAAACTTGTTATTTTCTGGTCGACTTTTTTTAATCTCACAAGTTATTGATGTTGTGAATTCTGTTTTGTTTAAATAGGTTGACAAAGGACACACAAAATCAGGAATTAAATACATGAAGTCAAAGATTGGGTAGATCATCCTTGATTTGATCTTGTGATTTTGGTAAGCATTTGTGCATAATTCATGTGCATATTTCCCTCTATATTAAACGTGTAATTACCTTTCTTTTTGTAGACACCTCTTAGCTTGTATAAATAAGACTTCGCAGAATCAATAAAATCATCAGAAAACATTCTTCTGCATCTCTTATTTTTCCATTATTTACATGGTATCAGAGGAAATTTGATATGGGAAACGACGCAGACTCAAGCAAGGAGGTTGCGGTGTTTGTCACGAACACAATGGACAACACCCTCTCCTCGTTTTACCTGCACCCATCGGATCATCCCGGGATGATAATCATCACGCAACCGTTGAGCGATTCTGGAGATAATTATATCTCATGGCGCCATAAGATTCAAAATGCCCTCCTTTACAAACGAAAATTGGGTTTTGTGGATGGATATATCCCAAAGACAGAAGACAAAGCAGAAAGTCTAGACATATGGATACAGTGCAATGCACTCGTGAAGGCGTGGCTGATCAATTCGTTGTCGAATGATCTACAAGACGGACCCGTACACTTGGAGACGTCAAGGGAGATATGGCTGGACCTGGAGCAGCGATTCACTCAGGGAATTGCACCCCGAGTATATGCGTTTCGACGAAAAATCACGTCATTGCAGCAAGACAGAAAGGCAATTTCAACCTACTATGCAAAACTGAAGAATACATGGGACGAGATGCAAGGGTTGCGACCGGTTCCGACATGTACGTGCAAGAAGTGCACCTGCAGACTGAGCCAACGAGTGACGAAGACATGGTGTTCGATTTCCTGATGGGACTGGACGACTCGTTCACAACAGTTCGGTCCCAAATCCTTAGCCTTGAACCACTGCCCGGTCTTGGCAAAGCCTATTCCGTCGCCGCCCAGGAGGAGACCCAACAATCAGTCTTTGCGACGAGAGGAGCGCCGGTGGATGTATCGGCGATGGCCGCACAACGAACCGGAGGGACGAAGCGATGCAGCCACTATGGAAAAACCCGGCCATGAGGTGAGTAACTGCTACGCCATAATTGGCTACCCGGAGCACTGGAGCAAACCAGGAGATCGAGGAAGGAACTCATCGACACGAGGAGGCAGATGCAATGGGCGAGGAGGAACGGCGGCGATGGCGATAACAGAACGACGACTTAATTTTGATACTCTGCAATCTGACTCACAAGACGTGCCTAATGCTGCAGGAGAATTGGGCCGATCAGCTTGGCCCAATCAGCAAACCAATGCATCAACTGAGCCCAAGACAAATCAAGCCCAATCGGTGAGTTCATGGCAGCATCAACCTGGGCTGAACCTGGAGATGCTTGCGGGCCAGCTTTCCTCAGCCCAAAGAAGCCATCTTTATGACTTGCTGAAGCTCACAAACAAATTACCCGACAATCATTTTGCAGGCACCTCAACTAATGATGCATTCTCTGGTAATACTCGGCCCTTTTGGATTATAGACTCAGGTGCCACAAATCATATCAGGTGCGATCGTGGTACCTTAGTCAATATTGACCCAACCTCAAGCATATCACCAGTTGAAATACCTAATGGTGATACCATACCTATCAATGCAGTGGGAAACGTGAACCTCACAAATAATTTGTCGCTTAAAAGAGTGCTCTACATTCCACAATTTCGATTTAATTTAATGTCAGTGAGTCTGATAACTCGTGATCTTGACTGTGCACTAATCTTTTACCTGGATTGTTGCATAATACAGGACCCACGATCGAGGATGCTGATTGGATTGGGTAGAATGCGGAATGGACTCTATTATTTAGAACCGACGACGGTGGGGAAGGTGTTGATGTCTCGTGGACGAAGTGACGTAGAGTTGTGGCACCGTCGATTAGGGCATATACCGATTGCTCGCTTGCCTTTGTTTCCAAATCTATCATATAACCTAAATAATAATGGACTAGCCCTATGCGATGTGTGTTGTAGGGCCAAACAGACACGTCTTGTTTTTCCAGTCCGAACGAATAAATCTGTGCATATATTCAATTTGATACATTGTGATATATGGGGAAATTATCACACACCATCTATATCTGGTTATCATTATTTTCTAACCATTGTAGATGACTACAGCCGTGCCACATGGGCCTTCTTGATGAAGCACAAGTCTGAAACGAAGACACATTTACTTAACTTCTTTTACTGGGTCAAAGGTCAGTTCAATACGCAAGTTAAGGCGTTACAAACAGACGGAGGCTTAGAGTTCAAGCACCATGACTTAGTAGCACACTATAATAGCTCGGGAATGGAATACCAAACAAGCTGTGCAGGAACACCACAACAAAATGGTGTGGTTGAGAGAAAACATCGACATCTGCTGAAGGTCGCTAGAGCACTTCGATTTCAAGCCAAGCTACCGGTCCCATTTTGGGGCGACTGTGTTCTCACAGCCGCTTACTAGATCAATCGCATGACTCTCACAGTAATAGGAAACAAGACACCTTTTGAAATGTTGTTCGAAAAGAAACCAACCTATGACCACCTATGTAGATTTGGGTGCCTATGTTATGTTCACCAACAAACCCGCGACAAATTCTCTTCACGTTCAAGGCCGTGCATCTTTTTGGGGTACCCGAAGGGACAAAAGGGGTATAAAGTACTCGATCTGGAAACTAGTACTGTCTCGGTTTCTCGAGACGTTCAATTTTGGGAAAATATTTTCCCAGGGGACAAATATCTTGATGCAAATGACGGTCATATTACCCCCTTTGTGTCTCCAGAACCTCATTTTGAAATAGACAATGAGCCACAAAGTCAAAGAATCGAAACATCTCTCACCAACCCACCGATCATCACACCACGGGGTCAAACCATCATAACCCCTCTCGGCGAGCCACCGACTATCACACGACATCGTACTGTGTCAAAACGCCTTTCAGGATACGACTACACATTGCCGCCGTCGCTCGTTGCGTCCGCCTCACATTCTACCCCTCCCCCGGCATTCTCGACGGTACATCCACTCACTAACTCAATCTCTTACAAGAAATTTTCACGTTCTCACGCTGCATTTTTAGCGGCCATCTCCACCACAGATGAGCCACATACTTTTAAACAGGTACATCAACATGCCCACTGGAGAAAAGCGATGGCTCAAGAGATTAAAGCACTAGAGGACAACAAAACTTGGAGCCTGGTGAAGCTCCCACAAGGAAAACGTGCCATAGCCTCTAAATGGGTATACAAGGTGAAGCACAAACCAGATGGAAGTATTGAAAGATACAAAGCCCGATTGGTGGCGAAGGGCTACACTCAGGTTGAAGATGTAGATTTCACAGACACTTTTTCCCCTGTGGCAAAATTGGTCACCGTCCGATGCCTCCTTGCGATCGCCGCAGCGAAAAACTGGCCACTTTATCAACTCGATGTTAACAACGCGTTCTTACATGAAGACTTGCATGAAGAAGTTTATATGAAAGTACAAGAAGGGTTTTACGAAGAGGGGGAGAATCGCGTCTGTCGTCTCCACAAATCACTTTACAGTCTTCGTCAGGCATCCCGAAATTGGTACCAGAAGTTTACAGAGTCAATTATTGATCTCGGATTTAAGGCATCTGATGCAGACCATTCCCTCTTCACCTTCTGCAAGGCCAACTCATTTGTTGCAGTTTTGATATACGTCGATGATGTAATCATCACTGGAACGGGTAATGATTGCATCCAACGCCTCAAGAATCACTTGAATAACAAATTCCGAATTAAGGACTTGGGCACCTAAAATATTTTCTCGATCTCGAAGTTGCACGGTCGCCAGCAGGAATCATTCTTAGTCAAAGAAAATACACTTTGGACATTTTAGCTGACAGCGGACTCACAGGGTGCAAACCGGCGTCATTCCCTCTTTCCCAACAACACCACTTGTTGGCTGATCTAGGCCCACACTGCTCTGATGTTGGTCAGTATAGGCGTCTTGTAGGGCGGTTATTATACCTCACCATAACGCGCCCTGACATCTGTTATGCGGTTCACATTCTGAGCCAATTCATGCACGCTCCACGCAAACCGCACATGGAGGCTGCAATACACGTGCTCCGCTACTTGAAAGGTTCTCCGGGACAAGGGATACTACTCCACTCCAACAACGACCTTAGATTGAAAGCCTACTGTGATGCTGATTGGGTCGGTTGCCCAGATACAAGAAGATCTACCACTGGTTACATCATGTTTCTTGGCACGTCTCCTATCTCTTGGCGTTCTAAGAAGCAAACCGTTGTCTCTTGTTCCTCGGCTGAGGCAGAATATCGTGCTATGGCGGCCACCCTAGTCGAGAAATCGTCTGGCTTTGCCAACTTCTTCACGATCTCCAAGCGCCTCAATCTGAGGCCGTGCCCATGTTCTGCGACAATCATGCCGCCATACACATTGCGTCTAATCCAGTCTTCCACGAGCGAACCAAACACATTGAAATTGACTGTCATTTCGTTCGCCAACAACTCCAGTCCGCCGTGCTAGTCCCTCGAGCAGTGTCAAGCAAGCATCAACTCGCTGACATTTTTACTAAAGGACTCGGGAGGGACAAATTTCATGATCTGTTGTGCAAGTTGGGCATCGCTAACATTCATGCGTCAACTTGAGGGGGAGTGTTGACAAAGGACACACAAAATCAGGAATTAAACACATGAAGTCGAAGATTGGGCAGATCATCCTTGATTTGATCTTGTGATTTTGGTAAGCATTTGTGCATAATTCATGTGCATATTTCCCTCTATATTAAACGTGTAATTACCTTTCCTTTTGTAGACACCTCTTAGCTTGTATAAATAGGACTTTGCAAAATCAATAAAATTATCAGAAAACATTCTTCTGCATCTCTTATTTTTCCATTATTTACAAAATATGAAAAGATTTTCGTGCACGCCATCAGAAAAATCAAAAGAAAAACCGACGAGCTCGAGTAGAAAAACATTACTTTTTTATTTGATTTTAAAATAAATCTTAAAGACATTTATTGGTACTTTTGGACATTTGCAAAAAAAAATGGTTGTTTTGGGGAAATATTTTTTGTTTTCTCCATACCCTTTACAGTCTTCTTGATAATCTTGCTGGCCGAAGTTTTCAAATCATAAGTACCAAAGCTTTCCTAGGACTTGTACCGTTATTGTTGTTGTTCTTGTGATTATCGTTTGTAATGTAGCTAAGACATTAAAATGTAGTGTATTTAATGTAAGTTACTGCTAAACATTTCACCTAACCAACACTGTCACACAAAGAATGATTCACAAAACCACTCACCAACTTTATATACTCACTGTCTTGGTGACTTTCGGGTCTTTAACAACTCATATAAAGATTATGAATGCAAGAGATTATATATATATATATATATACACCAATTGAAGCTGCGAACAAGTAGCTAATACTTGAAAACCATTTCTCTTACTCATTCCGGGTTTTTGTTGTCATGTTTTTGCAGTTCATGTCATAGAAGAAGGAAAAAAAAGAGAGGAGAAAAGGGAGGATTTTTAGTTATGGGGAGAATGAAAAAGTTTCCTCCTCCGGTCGCGTTCTGTTTTGTATTCATGTTATTAATTACTGTAATGCCATTGGTATCCGAGTCGCAGAGCCGAGCCCCGCCTATGCCCGCCCGCCCGCTATGCCTCTCCCAGTTCGCCCTGGCGAACCACGCCTGCTCCTTCCTCCCCTACAACCCTAACCCCTTCGAGCCCACTCCCCCCTCCGAGGAGCCCGACGACTCGAACCAAAATGGAAATGTTGGTGTCCTGCACGTTGAGTCGGACCAAAATGGGAATGACCATCATCACGGGAATGGGGGCAACCACCGACACCACGCTCACAGGCACAGGCACAGGCAGAGGCCCACCCACCACTACCAGGAGACGCCAGTCGAGCACGAGTGCTGCAGGTGGCTAAAGTCCGTGGATGACCAGTGCGTCTGCGACGTCCTGGTCCACCTGCCAGTGTTCCTCGCAAGGCCCTGGCACCGATTCCAGCTCGTCGTCGACGAGACCTGCAACATTACCTACTCTTGTAGTGGGAGGGTGATTTGAATTTGAATTTGAATTGACATGCTCTTGACTTGGATCATTAAGAAGAAAAAAACAATGAGAAGACAAATATAGAGACTATTTATATAAATTTGTGTATGTCTGTGATGGGTTAAGTTTTGTTATTGCTCACTATCACTATTGCAACTCCTATATTTGTTGCTTGCTTCTTAAGTAATTTTGAATTTGTTCAGAATAAATAGTGAGTGGTATCAATATTTGATCTTGTTATAAGATTCTATTTCATGATAATGTATATAATATCAATTAAGATATTTATTATTTTTGTAATTAAAACTGAATGAATCGAGTCAAGTTTAAACCGTATAATTTATTTTTGGGTTAATTATAGTTTGCCCATACTACACTGCCGCGTTTTACAGCTTGCCACAGCTACATTTAAAAGTTCAAATTAAGATACACTAGAATTATTTTTTCACAAAATTAACGATTTCGTTAACAGCGTACATGGAATGACATTTATGCCCCTGCAATTGAATGAACACGTGAGTTGAATAAATATACACTAATAGTGTCTGAAACGAAACCACAAGTCAGAGTGAGCACGATTTCGAGAGAGTTGAGGCGATTGAGCGATTGAGAGAGAGAGAGAGCTCATCGTCGTGCGTGGTTGCGAGAGTTCGTAGAAGACGGGCACAGGTAGATACCGACGAAGTTTAGAAGAAAGTTGTGAGGAAGGTTTGCAGAGGAAGGTCAGATAAAAAGGTAAGATTTAGGGTTCTATTTTGTAGATTTGTTAAAATTTCAGCGCGATTTAGGGTTATATTATATGGGTTTATGATCTATAATCTGATTGAAGATTTATATTCAAAAATCCCTTATTTCCTGTTAGGGATTTAGGGCATACAATTTTAGGGTTTATTTGATTTTATGGGATTTTGTGATGATGGGTAACGTATGAGATTTTATGTGCAGAAACATGAGTATGTATGCAAACCCAACCCTCTAAGTGTGCGGGTATATTTTGAGGTTTACAAGGGTGGGAATTTCCGGGAACCAGAGATGGGATATGTGGGGGGCACTGTTCAACTAGTAGACGTAGATGTGGATGAGTGTTCAGTGGGTAAAATGATGGCAATTGTTGGGCAAGTAGGATGTGAACCTACAAGCATTGTGTATGAGAGTATTCCACAAGAAAATGCAGGAGAGTCGATGGTACCTCTAGTGACTGAAGAGAGTATTACTCACATGTTGGAGTCCTATAAGCTGATGGAAGAAGATGTCCAAATATACATAATAAATGGAATTCGTCCTTTAGCTCAAATGACTCCATCAGGTAAAATTTTTGATGTCATGAAGGGTGCATCTTGGTGTGCTATGCAAACATTGAATAGGAAAAAAATTAGGAAAAGAGTAGTATGTCAAACAGAGTTCATACTGAGGCTAGTTGAGAATGATCTGAATGAGAAAGTTATCGTAGGAAAGAAAATTCAGTAGGTCGAAGAAGTCCTTAGTGATACTAAAAAGGTTGAGGATGAGGGGGGCTGGAAATAGAGGGCAGAAGGATGGGTTGCTGGTGTAGAAGCTGAAAATGGGGCTGGAAGTGGAGGACATTGTTGTGGGGTCAAAAGGTCTCAGTTCGAGACCGTTTAACCAAACAATTCGGTTCGTTTTTGTCTCATAGTGGCCAATTAAGGCCCGTGAGTATGCGTTTTATGCTTTTGGATGTTTTGAGGTGCGTACGCATGAATGGAAGGAAAAAGGGCCTAAAACAAGGCACCGAGCCAATATCTTGGCGAGAAGACTAAAGGACCGGACAGAGCCCTTTAGGCACGATCGTGCCTCCTTTAGTCACGATCGTGCCCCATTAGGCACGGTCGTCCCTCCCGCTAGTCACGATCGTGAAGAAATTATTTGAGGGTTCCAGACAATTAATTTCATGCCCATACAAGAAATTAACCTCAAATTTCCATGTTTAAATACGGATCTTACATGATCATGAATTGATCATGAGATCTAGACTAGATTAAAATTAAGTATTACCTTGAATCAAAATATCCTTGTTACTAAATAGTATTTAGTAACCTCTAAAGATCGTCCACACAGGAAGAGCAATCCAAAGGATACTTGCAACGAACCTTGCAAGAAGATCGAAGCAAGCAAAACGGGCGGAGCACGGGGAGGGGAGGGGGCCGGCCGAATCCTGGCAGGGAGAGAGAGAGAAGACGGCTAGGGTTTGTAAAATAATTGCTTCATTTTCATATCTGAAAATTTTCCTTTTATAGACCTTAATCGGGCTTTTAATTAATTAAAGGCCTTAATGGGCTTAAAGCCCAAAGCTTTTAATTAACTGTGTAGAGAAGCCCATTCTGGCTAGGCCCAGTTTAGCTAATTTAATTAAATCTATTTAATTAGATTATAATTAATTAGTCTTGCTAAACCGTTCTTGATTCCGGTTTAATCCTAAACCGAAATCGGTCTAAACCGGTTTAATCCAAAACCGGATTTTATCTCTCTCATGATTCCTCCATATGAATCCATCCGTTTTACTCAACCTAAAGTGTGTGACCCTCTAGGCTCACGACACGTCGGCGGACTGGTAAAATTACCATTTTAGCCTTTCCATCATGAGTGGCCTCTAGCAAGACATCATGATTACCCAACGCTTGTGATTATCGAGATTTCGACTTAACCTTGTCGTTCATGAATCTATCCTTTTATCCTCTTGATATCTTTGACAACCACGAGGCATAGACAAGTCATCCTCGTTCTATTGTCCTGTTTCTTGATTCTGAGTTAACTGAATTATAACTGATACTACATATCGTCTGCATGGCCATGCTATTGTATTTCAGTTGTACTCATCAAGTGGCCTAAACTGATATCTGCTCACACGTCCGTATGAGGGATAAATCCTTCAGCGATCCATCTAGTCAACTTATGTAACTTGTGATCGAGCCAATCACAGCCGTTATTGTAACCCTTTTACAGGAGACGTTAGACTAAGTCAAACTCATCACTCATCACTCATTACATATTGACCTCAATGGTCCTTCGGTCTGAGGATGTGATTTCATGATCCGACATATGAGTATGTTCATGACTGTGTCTATGTAACATACTCATGATTCGGGTCGTCCTATATCACCCCTGACTGTTGATACTATGACCTAACTCTGGCCCCCTTCTGACCATGATCAGTAGAGCGTGATCATTTAGAGTTATCCTCATACCGATCGCTTCTTATGAAGCTATTCTGATCGGGGACTGCTTAAGTAAGATTTTATTTGATCTGTAGATCTACTATTATGTGTTGACACATCAATGATACAAATCAAATCATACTTAAGATATTACTACAACACTTAGTAATATGAATGCCGATTTTTATTCAAAGAATAATCTTTATTACAAGATTAGATTGAAAATACATTGTGCTTGGGCACAAATCCCAACAGATCGTGCCCTCCTTGAAGATTAATTGAAAAAGTTTATTCCAACTAACAAAGGACTCCCGCGATCTCAGTCGCGACGAAGACACGATCATTACCAAGAGAGAGTCACGATCGTGCCTCCATTAGTCACGATCGTGGCTTCAACGACACCAAAGGCGCGATCGTCCCCAAGAAGATTTGAAAATATCCTACCAACTATGAGTCACGATCGTGCCATCCCAGCGCACGATCGTGACCGTCACTGAAGCACGATCGTGGCCATGACTGAGGCACGATCGTGCCATCCAAGTCACGATCGTGACTTAGGCCAGATTCAGAAAACTATAAAAGGGATTGTGACTCATATTTTGGGGTAGGAAGAAAAATAGAGAGAGAAACCTAGAAGCAAAGCTTCTCCATCAGTTCTTGAAGGTTTCTTGAGTGTTCTTCGTCATTTCTCGAGTGTTCTTTGTCTGTCTCAACGTCAAGAGGCTAAAGGGTTCCACCGTTCTTCATCAAACTTGAAGAAGCACCTTGCTCTATCCTCCAAGAGCATTTCTATCCGTTTGATTTGTATTTACTATGTTGTTTATGTGTGTTCTTGCTTTAATCATGATGTTGCTAGACTTGAGCACCAGAGTTGAGGGCTAAATCCCTTAGGCATGGGTGCTAGACAATATGAAATGTGATTATAAAGTTTATTGAGGTTTAGTTCTATGAATGATTAATTTGTTGTGTGGATTGTTGTTTGAATGTATGTATTGTTTAATTGACGCTTTATAATATGTGTTTTAGGAGTTCTATCCGATACCGAAAGGGAAGGAATAGATTTTGGACCTAGCATCCACCGAGGGTTGTAGGCTCAAGACCATGTCTTGGCACCTTATAGTAATCCTTAGATTATTATTGTCGATTGTATGCGGTCTCGAGTTGTTCTCAATACCAAAAGGACACGAGGAAACTCGGGATTAGGCTAACCTCAATACCGAAAGGCGAGGTCGGCACTTAAGACATAGGCTCAACATAGCTTTCATTCCTTAGAATTTAAGTCTCTCGGACTTTTCACTTGATGATTGTCTAGCACCCCAGGCGTTTTAAACCATTCGACATCACTTTCGCAATTTTATATCTTTGTCTTAACCGCAAGCACTTTCATTGATTAATCGTAAACCCCAATTTAATCCCTATGGACCGACTCAGTATCTTACCGGGTCTTATAAATTATATTACTTGCGAACCGTGTGCACTTGCACGTGGAAACCATTGTGCGATGTTTTCACGTCACATTTTGGCCCAACAGAAATGATGAGGCAGCTGGCGTAGATGGACATGGTGTAGAGATGAATGGCATGAATGGAGATGTGGTGATTGATGAGGAGGGTGCTCCGTTGGGTGATGGAGGTTCGGATGAGGAGTATTATGCAACATGAAGTAGTGAGTTAGAAGAGGATTGGTTAGATGCACTATATAGTGAGAGTGAAGAAGCTGCTCCAGAGGAACCTACAGAAGATAATAATGAAGGTCATCATTCATGTACCAGGAAAGGCAAGGAGAAAGTTGGTGAGCCTTCATATAGCAGAAAAGGCAAGGAGAAAGTCGGTGGGAGTGTAGACACTCGTGAGGGTGTAGACACTCGTAAGGGTGTAGACACTCGTGAGCGTGTGGACACTCGTAGGGATAGGACAGGAAAGAAGAAAAAAGATAAAATGACATATGAGGATCAGCTCATGTGGGAGGAAGATTCCAAGATGGAGGACATAGAGTTGGGGTTGTATTCGTCATTCAGTAATGCTGATGTGTTCATATATGTAATGAAAAATTATGCTGCGGAGAACAAATTTGACTTCATCTACCATAGGAATGACCCAGATAACGTATCAACCATGTGCACGCAAAATGGGTGCAATTTCTAGTGTTGGTGTAGTGGTGTGGGGGATGGAACAATAATGAAATTAGACACGTGAACACTCTTATGGTGCACCACCAGTTAGTGTTATGAAACTCACCGGAATCCGGCCGGAATTCGGAATTTCAGGCCTGAGCGAGTCGAGTTTGCCAAAAACCGGCTGAAACTCGGTCAAGTCTAGTTAAATTCGGTTAAATTCAGTCAAATCCAATCATTTCCGGTCCAATTTTGGGGAAAATGTATTAATCGTGATTTACAACTTCCGTTCCGTTCCGGCCACCGTCGTCGCCTCACCGGTCACCATCGTCGTGTCTCGTTCCATGCCCGTCCAGTTCCGTTCTGGCCACCGTCGTCGCGTCTCGTTCTGTTCCGGCAACCGTCATCGCGTGTCCGGCCACCGTCGTCGCGTGGCGTCGCACACAGAGGTCATCTCCCGCTTGTTCTTCAAGTTTCAATTTCAATCCCTTATTATTTTTTTTAAAACTAGAGTACTATTGGTATGGGCACTGATTTGTTTGAGAGACTATTAGTATTCCCTTAATTTATATAATATTTCCTTTATCTCAAAAACAGTCTTGATTTGTCTGTGGTGGATTGAAAACTACAAAAGATTTTATTATGAATTGCTTTTTCAGAGGGGGTTAGTGGTGGACCAAGAAAAAAGTAATTGCTTGTATATTTGAATTTGTCTTGGTAATGAAATTTTGAAGTATTTTTAATTCTCAATCTTGATTCATGCGTAATAAATGTAGTAACACCTGTAACCCTCCATTCTCTTGAAAATAAATGTATGTCTTGGTATGTAATTTTGACCAAAAATTCTATATTAATAATTAATATTATATGAAGGACAAAATTACATTCATTCTCAATTCTACATTTATTTTTAATGGAATTATATAATATTGAGAATCAAAATTACACTTTATTTCATGAGTATTAAATGTAATTTCGATTCTCAATTCTATATCAATGCTTATAATTAACTTTAAGTATCTAAATTTCTTTAAAAAAGGATAATTATTGACAAACTTTAAATTAAAAATAATCATATATAATTAATTTTGTTTATAATAAATATTACATAAGAATTTATAAATATGAAATTATTTTTTTAATATAAAACGAGTTCGCCGAGTTTTTTCGAGTTTTGCCCGAGTTCCGAGTTCTTCTCATTTTTCATCGAGTCAATTTTTGCTCGAGTTCCGAGTTTCACAACCTTGCCACTAGTATATAAGAAATTCACTGCTGACTTTCTTGCTAAAAGGTTATATTTTTTTTTTTATGTTTATTGAATTATTAAATATTTCTAATTTTAAAGTGTTTTAATGTTTGTGAATTTATACTTATACAATTTTTTTGCTAAAAACAAGTACTTACAATTGATACGAGATACCCCTATCATCACTCCGAAGATCTTGCAGAATTTGATATACCGAGACATTGTGTATGAAGTGCCCATGTCTCAAGTGTATCGAGCTTTGAATAAGGCAAAAGGATTGATAGCTGGAGATATTGGGAAGCAATATGAGGATTTGGGAGCTTATTGCGAGATGATCAAACAGACAAATGTTGGGAGCGTTGCTAACTTGAAGGTCTGTGAGAGTGATGGAAACAGATTTGAGAGAATTTATATTAGCTTTGCTGCACAAATGCACAGATTCTTGGATAGGCGTCGACCTTTAGTTGGCATCGATGGGTGTCATCTAAAAGGTCGATATGAACGACAACTATTGGCAGTTGTCGGGTGGGATGCAAATGACCAAATGTTCCCTTTGGCATTTTCCATTGTCGAGCAAGAAAACAAGGCTGCATGGAATTGATTCTTGAAACAATTTTTTCAGCAGTACGGGGACAACAATTGAAGAGGATGGGTCTTTTTGTTTGATAAGCAGAAGGTCAAATTTAATTAATTTTTTTATATTTCATTATGTTCATTTAATTTTATTTTGCATCCTCACACAAGTGAATTTTGGCTTATTTTATAGTGTATGAATTTAATTTTATATGTTTGATCTTGTAGGGCTTGGTTCAACTTTTCGAGACATAGCTAATTGGTGTCGAACATAGATTCTGCATGTCCCATTTGGAACAAAATTGGGTGCTGAAATTTAGAGGTGCAACTATGAAGGCTAGACTATGGGCTTGTGCGAAAGCAACTTCGGGGAGAAAGTTTCTAGAGGAAATGGATAAGCTAAAAACACCGAGTGTGGAAGCACATGATTGGCTTGAAGCAAGATCACTAGAAGGATGGTGCAAAGCATTCTACACATAAAGGGCAAGTAATTTAGTTCAAGTGAATAGCATGTCAGAATGTTTTAACAATTGGATCAAAGATGGAAGGGGCCTCCCCATCTATGATCTATGTGAGTTCATCAGGATCAAAGTGATGGAGCTGGTCAGTGATAGGAGTACACAGTATAAGGACTATGGGGGCGACTATGCGAGAATATTCAAATTAAAGTGGAGAAGATTAAAATTGAGGCAGAAGAGTGTAAAGTAAATGTTTGTGGACAAGATTTATTCGAGGTGAAGAAAAGAGGACGAACATCTGTGGTGAATCTACGAGAACGAACTTGTGACTGCTTGGAATGACAATTAAATGACATTCCTTGCTTTCATGGCGTCGCTGTTATCACCCACCTACGTAGATTGTGCCTGAAGATTACGTAGAAGATTATTATACTATGAATACTTATAGAAGAATTTATGGGAGGTTCATCACACTAGTTGGTAGTAAAGACACATGGCCTGTAAACTTGAGCTTCCAAACCTACACACCACCAATTGTGCAAAAGCCACCTGGGAGACCTCGAGTTAGAAGACGTAAATCAAAAGGAGAAGCTCTTATGCTCCCATACAATAGAAGCAAAAAAGGACATGTACTAAATGTAATCACGAGGGCCACAACTCACGAAGCTGCACTCCAAAAGACCACAGAGAAACTTCTACTCAGAGGAAACGTAGGACAGCAAAGCCTAAGGGTAAGAAACCAGGACTTGACAAGCCTAAGGGTAAGAAAGCAGATTACTGCAGTATTGAAGGTGAATGGACAGACCTACTCAACCATAGGAGAAGTCAAAATGAAGAAAAAAAAAGATTGCACGAAGCCGAATACAAGAACCGCTGGAAAGTGTATGTACCCGAGAATGCACAAAGGCATAGATTGCTGCAAAGAAAGCAGAAGCAATTCGAAGACATGACAAACGACTAGCAAGTGACTTCGTTGGAGGTAGTTCAAAACGTCAAAAGCATCCTACAACTGCTGGTGAAGGATCTTCAACCACCGTTGCTGCTCAGGGAACTTCTACAGTTGGATTAACACAAGAAGCGATGGATGCTATGCGCAGTCGACATGTGGTAATATATTCTCTCTTTTTTCGCATTTAACTTACTATGATAATATTGATTGAAAAGTAAATTGGTTTATGGTTTATGTTTCTTGTTGATTTGCTTTGTGATTGATTTATGAACTAATCAACTAATTTGTATGAAAAGGAACTGAATCTTGCTAACCTGACAGAATTGCAAAATATGCAATTCTGTTATAGAATTGCAAAATTGTACAAATGAATTTATCAAAAACGAAAATGTGAGCTATGAACTGAAAACAATAAGACAAGAGAAAAATACTAAAAAAAATACTATAGGATGGAGCGTATGAAACGAATTAGTTGAAGATTTAGAAGAAGAGCTGACCTGCGGATTTGCAGATAAATATCAAAATCCTCATTATGCAGAATTTTATGATACAGAGAGAGCTTCTGACAGTGGTTGCTAGTTTCTACAAAGAGTTTAGTTATTTACATGGAAATGAACTAATTTACATGAAACTGATTTGCTAACCTTTGATGACTAGATATTGACTTAGACTTCTATTTACTTCTACAGGCGCATTTAACAACATTGGATGGTGGAAACATGCTTGGTGGTGAAGTAATGTTCACAAGAGGAACAAGAGCACATAGAGGAGGAACTGTACCAAGAGGAGGAGCTGATGGAAGAGGCGTAACTGCACCAAGAGGAGGAGCTACTGGAAGAGGCGTAACTACACCAAGAGGAGGAGCTGCTGGAAGAAGAGTAACTGCTGGAAGAGGAAGAACTGCTACAAGAGGAGGAACAAGCAACCAACCACCACCAACTTCAGCACCTATAGTCTCCTCTTCAATGAATGCCTCAACCAGCAGCCAACCATTACCCTTGATCTAGTTATTAGAATATTGTTTTTGTCCTAGCTAAAATTTATGTTACTTTTGGATTTTACTATTGGTGTTGTGGAAGACATGTGATGGATGGACAAGGGAATCAGATTCCCTTTAGGTGGTCCTTTCTATATTTAGTAGTTTTTGTGTTGGTGTTGTAGCAGACATGTGTTTGCTGCAACTTTTGAGGATAGTAGTAAGTTGGATGGCTATGTGGATGTGAACCCATCTTGGATGGTTTTTAGGAACTTATGCTAATGATTTATGAACTTATGTGAATGGCAGTGGTTTATGCAAGTTATTTCAGTTTAAATTGTTAATTGCTTTTGGTCAGTTATTATGCATATGTTGAGAACAATTATTTACAAGCATAAACAAAACAATTATATAAACATATCCATAAACTAATTCTTACAAATACCACTCCAGATTCAAAACAAGGATTACAATCATAGAAGTACTAATGCCTTCAAGTTCATAGAATACTAATTCCATACAAATACTAATTCCTCACAAATTCATAAAATTCCTTACAATTTTAATATAACCATAACTAATACCAAAACAAGGATTACAATTATGATTTCCAACATTTTATTTTTCCTCTGCAACTTTACTATAGCAGCACCAGTTTCAGCCTTAATTCTCACATTCTCCTCCACTTTCTCCTCCAATTCACATATTTTGTTCATTACCTTGCTTCCACAGTAGATTTCTCTTAAAGTACAACAAGCTTTTTTTTTATCTATACTTCTTACAGTACCCTCCAATTTTTTTTCCAAATTTTTTTTCCTAACGTTATAATGGAAAATTTGAAAATTTATTGGCCAATTTTGTTTTTTCGATGGTTTTAACTACATGTTTTTGGTCAAAGAGATGTCTAGCTTTCTTTGTGGCAGAAAATTATGGAAGTATGTCTATGGTGATGAGATAGCTCATATTCAAGCAACAGGCGAGGCTAAGGCAGTATTCAAAGAACGCTTTGAATAATAGGATATCAAGAATCATCAAATCCTCACCTGGTTTCGAAACACCTCCACTTCTTCTGTCAAAACTCATATGGATCGTTTTGACACTGCGAGGGAGGTCTGGTTGAATCTCGAACATCTCTACTCTATCAAAGGCACTGTTCACTAATTCCAGCTATGGACGAAACAAGAGTCCAGACAGTCTATCGACAAGTTCTTCACCCAGATGCAAGCCATATGGGATCAACAAGCTGCCTCCGAGCCAAAATGGACAGATGCACATAATTCATCCATCTTTTCTCAATGGTATGATCGTCTCAAGGTCTACCAGCTTCTTACAGGTCTACCAGCTGAGTATGAGTCTGTTCACAGCTCACTACTACACAGGGATCCTTTCCCCATACTCCGGGTGGTTATCTCTGAGCTACTTTATGAAGAAGTCCGCCTTACCGGTATGTCACATCACCGCCCTGTTGATTTTGTTCTTGCTGTCTCTACTGCTAGCCCTCCTAAAGATAAGAAAAATGGCACAACTGCAACATGCAGCTACTACAAACAAAAGGGTCATCATATATCTGATTGTCCACGACCAGCTATACACTATCAGGAATGACAAAAGTCACAAGGCCCGCCGCCACGAGGCCCTTATCCTCAAGAATGGAAAAAGACATAAGGACCACCGTCACGAGGCTTTTATCCTCAGAATCCCAGGTACGAGTATCCTCAGAATCCTGGAACGAAAGTCAACGCTGCTACCTCATCAACCTCTCCCTGTACTGAGCCTCTCGATATGTCCACTCTACTCACTAAGGTTCAAGAGTTAATTGTTGCCTATACTGGTAATACCTCATCCTCCCAGTCGCGTCAGGTACTTCTAAACCATGGTATCTTGACTCTGCATGCTTTAATCATATGAGTCCATCTTCATCCTTGTTTTCCCAACTCACACCTATTAAACAGTCACCTATTATTCACATTGTTGATAACTATGTTATTACTGCATCTCATTCTAGCACTGTGTTCACCCTACTTGTCCCTAAACTCTCATTAAATCTTGCATCAGTTGGTTAGTTATGTGATTCGGGTCTTGATGTTAACTTTAGTGGTCTTTCCTCATATGTGTTTGTGCAGGATCCAATGACGGGACAGATCTATGGGACAGGTCGTAAGGCAGGACGTCTATTCGAGCTAAGACTTCCTCATCTCCGTCTCGTTGTGGTGTTGTTGTCTTTGTAGTTATTTGGCATGCACGTCTTGGACATCCTTCCTCACATCGTTTTCATCAATTAGTTTCTAGTGGTCAGTTAGGTGCTATTTCAAACAAGCTTAGTAATTGTGTTTCATGTCAGTTAACAAAACATCATGCAATCCCTTTTTTGAATAATAATGATATTTCTTCTGCCCATTTTGACCTTATTCATTCTGATCTATGGGGACCATCTCCAATTACATCTATGGGGGTGCACGTTATTTCGTTATATTTATTGATGATCATACTCAATATACCTGGATTTATTTAATGAATCACAAATCTGGTCTGAAAAAATCTATCTAAAATTTTCTAATATGATTCAAACTCAATTTTCCAAACTCATTAAAATCTTTCGCACACATGATGGCACTGAATTCAAGGAAACATCATTTTTGGACATTCTTTCCTCTCATGGCACTATCATGCAAAGATCTTGTCCAGGAACCTCTGAAAAAAATGGTCGTGCAGAGCGTAAACATCGGCACATTCTTGACAATGTTCGCGCTTTAGTCATCTCTGCTGCTTGTCCCGAGCGCTTTTGGGGGGAAGCTGTTCTTGCATCAGTCTACACCCTCAACCGGGTTCCATCTCCAGTGATAGCGAATAAAACCCCTTACGAGTGTCTTCATGGTCAGTCTCCTCCTTATAGTCTTCTTCGTGTCTTTGGTAGTGTTTGCTTTGTCCACCTACAGCCACATGAGCGAAATAAACTGGAAGCTCGTGCTCGTCTCTGCTGCTTTCTTGTTTATGGAATTGAACACAAGGGTTATCAATGTTGGGATCCTCTCTCTCAACGTCTTCGCATATCTCGGCATGTCACCTTCTGGGAACACAAAATGTTCTCCTCAATGTCCGTTTTCCGTGTGTCACCATCTATTCCATTCTTTTCAAATCCTGACATAGATCTTTTTCCTGATGATAATTTGTTTCCTTCTCCACTAGAGTTGTCTCATGCAGGTATCTCAGACTCGCCTCCAGTCGCTCCCATAGATCCAGCTCCCCCAGGGGATCATGTACATTTAACATGTCCTTAACGTCAAACACGACCACCGTCACACCTTAAAGACTATCAAGTAACACTGCCCAATCTCTCTAGAGCCATGTCCACCATCCTGTCTGTCTATGAACCTCGTACATATCGTGAGGCATGTACTAATCTTTTGTGGCAGCAAGCAATGACTGAAGAACTTAAGGCTCTTGAGAAAACTGGTACTTGGGAACTCGTCTCATTACCCAACAGCAAGTCAGCAGTCATTTGCAAGTGGCTATACAAGGTGAAGACAAAGGTTGATGGGACCATTGAGCGCTATAAAGCTCGTCTCGTTGCCCCAGGATTCTCCCAGGAGTATGAGATTGATTAAAAGGAAACTTTTGCACCAGTTGCTCGTCTTACATCTGTTCGAAGTTTAATTGCAGTTGCAGCTGGACGAAAGTAGAATCTTTTTCAGATGGACGTCAAGAATGTTTTTCTCAATGGAGATCTCATAGAAGAAGTCTACATGCAACCTTCTCATGGGTTTGATTTTGCAATTTATTTTGGTGTTGTAAATTGAAAAATTGCAAATTCTATGTTTTTGGTTAATGAATTAATTGCTGGAATTTTTTTAATGTTGCTGAAAATTTTATTTGATCGAGTAAGATCATGATCGAGACCCGTGGGAGGCCGAGGCTAGTCGAGAGGCTAACCCCGGCCGCGCCACGGGCCGATCGGCAGATCTGGCCGAGCCTCTCGGCTCCGGCCAGGGGAGGGTCTCGGCCCGACCAGATCTGGACAGGCGGCCTGTCTCGGCCAGCCCTCACGGGCTGGTCGGCCACGGCGCTGCCAGCCCTGGTGGCTAGGGTTTGGCCGAACCCAAAATTGGCCCTCGGGTCAATTTTGGTTCGGTCAAATCAGATTGGATTCAGGTCAAAACCTACCCAGAAAAATCCAGAATTTTCAGCAATAATTAATTAAAATTTCAGACCGGTTCGGTTTCGATAAACCAGCGCGTGAACCTATTTAATTCAGAAATTAACCGGTTTAAAAAAACGGTTTTGATAAACCGTATTTTATGATTTAAATCAAGATAAAATTGGAATTAATATGTTTGCTTGATAACATGCTTGTTTGATAACATGATTGTTTGATAACACGGTGTTTGCAACATGACTGCTAAGTTAGCCCGAATTTAGGATTTAAATTTCGGTTTGCAACCTGCGAGTTGCTTATGGGTTGTAATTTAATAGTGACTGCATGTCACATCATTTATTTTATTTAAATTAAATGTAATTACAAAGTCCCAAGACGAGAAGAACCGAAGAGAATGACGGTAATCCCGAAGAGGCGTGGAGCCAGTGGGAGTCTAGGAGAATGAGAAAAGACAATACCTAGTATAGGTTTTAGTTTATTCCAGTAGGGTTAGCGGGCTAGCTAAAGCAAATTTACATTTATGTTTATAAAAGTATGATTGAATGTATGATTTAATTTTCATAAGTTCATGTTAATTAGATCATCACCCACATGTGTAAAGATTAATAATAATAAGTTAATCACGCACATGTAAACCGGAATTGAAATTATCTCTACATGGATTTGTAGATGATAAATTCAAATTAAGATCACAATTATGATTAGTGATAATGGATATTTAAAAGGCAAGTAATTTCAAGTCAAGCTAGATACCGCCCACTTTTCATCACTTCGATTAGCTCTCAGACTCATGGGTGGATTCGATTAACGTGGATCCATGACAATGGGTTCTAATGGAAGATGGACTAGTTTGCATGGGTACGTGCGCATTAGTGTAGTAACCATGCAGATTGGACCATGCGTTGAAAATTGGTGGACTTGACTGCGATTCTCAGATGATCTAAGCCAGGGTAGAAGATATAGGGCAATGTCGTATACATACAATGTATAAGCCCTAGCCAAGAATCACATGGAATTGTGAAAGGACTGGACTGTCCTACTCCAATGTCCAAAACTGGGGCGATGAGATTAACTCACTTCAGTTTTGGGTATACAGAGATCTTGGTTTAGATTCAGACACAAGAATCAGAAATGTTCATAATCAAGTATCTCTAACTTCAACTTAATTAAGAATCTGACCGAATTTATTTTCATGTATAGATTAATGGCACCGTCGCAACCCAAATCAACACGTTCTGGCAGTGAAGCCTTAAAGTCTCTTCTGTCGAGTGACAGACTGATAGGGTATATCCTTACAGACAAGCCTTTAAAAGAGCCTGCAGATGATGCCAACGATGCCGATAAGAACGCTTATGACAAGTACTTAAACGATCGACAAGATGTTGGCATCCTCATGGTCGGGTCCATGGAAAATGACACCCAGGACCAGTTCATGCATCTCATGGGAGATCCCCAAGAGATGATGGAGGAAATTAAAATATACTACCAGAAGAATGCTCGTGTCGAAAGATACGACACTCTTAGGGAGTTATTTTATAGCAGGATGAATGCTGGTGAGGCAGTGAGCCCACATGTTCTTGAGATGAAGCGGCTCTTTGATCGCTTGGCCATCTTGGTCATAAATTCACAGAGCAGCTGAAATCAGACATAGTCCTAATGTCGCTTCCAAAGGTTTATGGAGATGTGATCACAAATTACAATCTCCATAATATGGAAAAGACTATCAAGGAACTGCATGGAATGTTGGTGACAGCAGAGAAAAGTCTCAAGGGAAAGACCCCTGAGGTTCTGATGTTCAATAAGGGTGTTAGCTTCAAAAGAGCTGGCAAACCTACTGGCAAGTCACCAGGACACTCCAACAAGGGCAAGGCACCAACAGTGTCAGGTAAGGGTAAGGCGCCAATGCACCTAGTTGGGCAGATAAGGGCACCTAGAGGTCCGAGAATCCAAGCGGTTCCTAGAACCGAAGGGAGCACTTTGACCTCAGAGGTAGTATGTTATTACTGCCAGCAGCCAGGTCATTGGAAGAAGGATTGCAGGCAGCACAAGGATTATGTAAAGAGCTTGTAGAAGGGAGGACACCCTTCAGGACCTGGATCAGGTATTTACGTTGTTGAGTATAATCTCAACGTTACTTTCTCAGATACATGGGTAGTTGATACTGGAGCAGAAACTCACATTTGTGTTAATCTGCAAGATCTGGAAAGTAAGAAGCTCCTTGAGAAAGGCGAGCGGGATCTGAGAGTCGGAGACAACAGTTCGGTGTGAACGACGGTTGTCGGTTCTGTTAGTCTTAGGATGCCCACAGGGCTTATTTTAGCTTTGGATGATGTATTATGTGTACCTACATTTAGTAGGAATATTATTTCAGTGTCCAGTTTGGACAAACTTGGTTTTGTATTTGCCATAGACAATGGCTTATTTACTTTATCAAGAAATAATATCATTTATGGCACTGCATCTATGGTTGGTGGATTATATATTTTAAATATTGATAACACTAACTACAGTTCAAACTATAACGTAAATAAGAGGTTGAAGTCGAATGACTTAAACCAGACAGTGATGTGGCACTGTCGTCTAGGCCACATAGGCGAGAAACGCGTCTCGACACTTCATAAGTGTGGGCTATTAAACCCGTTTGAATTCAAACCAATCGAAAGATGCGAATCTTGCATTATGGGTAAGATGACAAAGGCGCCTTTTGGCGGCTTAGGTGAAAGGGCGAGTGATCTCCCGGGCCTAATACATTCAGACGTATGTGGGCCCATGAGTACACAAGCCAGGAGAGGTTTTAGATACTTCATAACCTTTACCGACAATTTCAGTAGGTATGGGTATGTCTATTTAATGAGACATAAGTCGAAATCCTTTAATAAATTCAAGGAATTCCATAATGAAGTACAGAACCAGCTTGGTAAAAGTATAAAGGCACTTCGTTTCGATCGAGGTGGCGAGTACTTAGATCAGGAATTTCTCAGTCACCTAAGGGATAACGGTATACTCTCATAATTAACTCCGCAAGGAACTCCTCAGATGAATGGTGTTTCCGAACGGAAGAACAGAACCCTACTAGACATGGTTCGTTCCATGATAAGTCACGCCGACTTTCTAGTATCGTTCTGGGTCAATGCCCTAGAAACGGCCGCATTCATTTTGAATTGGGCACCTACAAAGGCAGTGGAGACCACTCCATTTGAAGTTTGGCAAGGGAAAACTCCCAAGTTGTCTTTCCTCAAGATCTGGGGGTGCGATGTTTACGTCAAGCGGTTGCTTGGTGATAAACTCGAACCCAAGGCAGATAAGTGTGTCTTTGTAGGGTACCCCAAAGGAACCATGGGGTACTACTTCTACAAACCCGAAGAGAACAAAGTCTTTGTTGCTCGAGGTGGGGTTTTCTTGGAAAGAGAATTCTTATCCAAGAAACCTAGTGGGAGTCTTGTGCTTCTTGAAGAAATTCGAGAAGACACGGAACAGCCTACAGAGGATATAGAGGTACCCGATGAAGTAAATGATCCAAGTCTTATTCCAACAGAAACTCTTGTTGGACCAAGGAGGTCTGGAAGATCTCGTCAAAACCCAGTCAGATATCGCTTCTTAGCCATAAAGGGTAATGACTTGATAGTTGTAGATCAGGATGATCCCGCAACAGTTCAGCAAGCCTTGGCCAGTCCCAACTCAAAAGAATGGCAGAATGCCATGGATAAGGAAATAAAGTCCATGAAAGACAATCAGGTCTGGAACTTAGTAGACAGCACACCTGGGATAAAACCCATAGGTTGCAAGTGGATATTTAAGTTAAAGACAGATATGGACGAAAAGCCTCAGACTTACAAAGCAAGACTGGTTGCAAAAGATTATCGTCAGGTCCAAGGCATGGACTATGATGAGACTTTTTCGCCAGTAGCTATGATTAAGTCAATTCGGATGATGTTAGCCATTGCAGCATATTTCGATTACGAGATATGGCAAATGGACGTCAAAACCACATTCCTTAACGGGAATTTGCAGGAGGATGTCTATATGACCCAGCCAGAAGGTTTTGTCGATCCAGAACATCCCGAAAAAGTGTGTAAGCTACAACGATCCATTTATGTGTTGAAGCAAGCTTCCAGGAGTTGGAACTTACGGTTCGATGAAGCCGTAAAAGAGTTCGGGTTCATCAGAAATCCAGATGAACCCTGTATATACAAGAAGAGCAGTGGGAGTAACATAGTGTTCCTGGTGCTGTATGTCGACGATATACTGATCATGGGAAATAACGTCCCAACCTTGCTTGAGACCAAAGCTTGGTTAGGGAAATGTTTCTCCATGAAGGACTTAGGAGAGGCCGCTTACATTCTAGGGATCAAGATCTACAGAGATCGATCCAAGAGAATTTTAGGTCTAAGTCAGAGCACCTATATAGATAAAGTGTTGAGAAGATTCTCAATGCTTGACTCTAAGAAATGGAACCTCCCGGTAAGACATGACATCATGCTCAACAAGAAATAGTGTCCTAAAACACATGATGAGCTTAAGAAAATGAATGGAATCCCGTATGCCTCGGCAGTGGGATCCATCATGTATGCCATGATATGTACGAGGCATGGCGTATCGTTTGCCCTCAGCTGTGCCAGCAGATTTCAGTCTAACCCAGGCCAATATCACTGGACTGCCATCAAGTGTATTCTCAAGTACTTGAGGAGAACAAAGGACGCCTTCTTAGTGTATGGCGGGATAGAAGGAAAACTAAGTGTCATTGGATATGTTGATGCTAGTTTTCAGACAGACCCAGATGACTTTAAGTCTCAAGGTGGGTATGTGTTCATGTTGAACGGGGGAGCTTTCAGTTGGTAAAGCTTTAAGGAAGCGACAATAGCCGACTCCACTACGGAGGCGGAATACATAGCTGCATCAGAAGCAGCTAAGGAGGCGGTGTGGGTCAGGAGCTTCTTGAGTAGATTAGATGTACTGCCGCGAACGTCTGATCCCATGAGCTTAAGGTGTGAGAACACGGGGGTCGTAACACTCGCTAGAGAGCCCAGATTTCACAATCGGACCAAGCACGTCGAGAGAAAGTATCACATCATCATAGAGATGGTTGATAAAGGCGAAGTAGAGATAAGCTACGTTTCAACGCATTATAATCTAGCTGACCCCTTAACTAAGGCACTACCGCAGCCTAAGCATGAGGAACATGTCAGGGGAATGGGTTTAGATTGGAATACCAATTGGGTCTAGGGCAAGTGGGAGACTGTTGGGTTTTTGTGCCCTAGTACAATGTATTTTCAATCTAATCATGTAATAAAGATTATTAGTTGAAATAAAATCGGCATTCATATTACTAAGTGTTGTAGTAATATCTTAAGTATGATTTGATTTGTATTATTGATGTGTCAACACATAATAGTAGATCTACAGATAATATAAAATCTTACTTAAGCAGTCCCCAATCAGAATAGCTTCATAAGAAGCGATCGGTATGAGGCTAACTCTAAATGATCACGCTTTACTGATCATGGCCAGAAGGGGGCCAGAGTTAGGTCATAGTATCACTAGTCAGGGGTGATATAGGACGACCCGATAATGAATATGTTACATAGACACCGTCATGAACATACTCATATGTCGGTGCATGAAATCACATCCTCAGACGGAAGGACCATTGAGGTCAATATGTAATGAGTGACGAGTTTGACTTAGTCTAACGTCTCCTGTAAAAGGGTTACAATAACGACTATGATTGACTCGATCACAAGTTACATAAGTTGACTCAATGGATCACTGAAGGATTTATCCCTCATACGGACGTGTAAGCAGATATCAGTTTAGGCCACTTGATGAGTACGACTGAAATACAATAGCATGTCCATGCAGTCGATACGTAGTATCATTTATAATTCAGTTAACTTAGAATCAAGAAACATGACAATAGAACGAGGATGACTTGTCTATGCCTCGTGGTTGTCAAAGATATCAAGAGGATAAAAGGATAGATTCATGTACGACAAGGTTAAGTCGAAATCTCGATAATCACAAGCGTTGGGTAATCATGATGTCTTGCTAGAGGCCACTCATGATGGAAAAGGTAAAATGGTAATTTTACCAGTCCGCCGACGTGTCGTGAGCCTAGAGGGTCATACACTAAAGGTTGAGTAAAACGGATGGAATCATATAGAGGAATCATGAGAGAGACAAAATCCGGTTTTGGATAAAACTGGATTAGACCGATTTCGGTTTAGGACTAAACCGGAAATCAAGAACGGTTTAGCATGACTAAATAATTATAATCTAACTAAATAGATTTAATTAAATTAGCTAAACTGGGCCTAACCAGAATGGGCTAAGCCAGATTGAGCTTCTCTACATAATTAATTAAAAGCTTTGGGCTTTAAGCCCATTAAGGCCTTTAATTAATTATTGCCTAAAAAGGTTTATAAAAGGGAAATTTTCAGATCTGAAAATTAAGGGAATTATTTTCCAAAACCCTAGCCGTCACTCTCTCTCTCTCTCTACCCAATTTTCGGCCACCCCTCCTCCCATCTCTCCGTCCGTTTTGCTTGCTTCGATCTTCTAGTAAGGATCGTTGTGAGTATCCCCGAATTGCTCTTCCTGTGTGGACGTTCTTTAGAGGTTGCTAAATATTATTTAGTGACTACGGGATTTCAAATCAAGGTAAACATAAATTTTAATTCTAGCCTAGATCTCATGATCAATTCATGATCATGCAAGATCCTTATTAATTCGGATATTGGAGGTTAATATCTTGTATGGGCATGAAATTATTTGATTGGAACCCTCAAATAATTCCTTCAGAAAGATGTCTAATCTTGGCTTCACATCCAATCCATATGACACCGCCTTGTTTGTCAAGAAGACTTCTAATTGTCACATCCTGTTTTTACTCTATGTAGACGATATGATCATCACCGGAGATGATGAATCCGATATCTTTGACCTAAAGAGCCAGCTCAACAAACACTTTGAGATGAAAGACCTCGGCAAGCTTGCATATTTTCTTGGGTTGGAAATCTCGTCGGTCTCTTCAGGATATCACTTGTCACAAGTTAAGTATGCAGCTGACCTCATTTCTCGAGCAGGCTTATCAGACTGCAAGATTGCCTCCACTCTCATCGAGGCAAACGAGAAGGTTTCACCTACATATGGCTAACCTCTCCAGGATGCTACCTTATATCGCCAGCTCGTAGGGAGTCTTGTCTACCTTACCGTCACACGTCCAGACATTGCCTACGCAGTCCACATTGTCAGCCAGTTTATGAGTGCACCGCGAACCATGCACTATGAGGCCGTTCTCCGAATACTCCGCTATGTAAGAGGCACTCTTTCTAACGGTCCTTATTTCTCGTGTAATACACCTATGGTGTTGCATGCTTTTTCAAATGCAGACTGGGCTGGTGATCCTACTGATCGACGCTCCACAACGAGATACCGCTTCTTTCTTGGCAACTCTCTCATTTCTTGGAGAAGTAAGAAGCAGACGACGGTTGCCCGCTCCAGCACAGAGGCCGAATATCGTGCTCTTGCCGACACTACCTCTGAGCTCCTCTGGTTTCGATGGCTACTTCATGACATGAGCATTACTCATAGCTCATCCACTACTATCCATTGTGACAACCAAAGCGCCATTCAGATTGCACACAATGATGTCTTCCATGAGCGCACCAAACACATCGTGAATGATTGTCATTTCATCTTACATCATCTGACACATGACACTGTCACTCTACGCGCTGTCTCCTCAGACGAACAAACTGCTGATATATTCATAAAGCCCATACTTCCAGGATGGTTCACTACTTTAGTTTCCAAACTCAATTTAAATCCTCCACCTTGAGTTTGAGGGGGCGTGTTAATTATGTTAGATTGCATAATTGCC